>VYZM01021765.1:104839-166604 GCA_013398915.1 Dromas ardeola
ACCTGTCCTGGTGCAGGGGGTTATTCCTCCCCAGGTGCAGCACCCTACACTTGCCCTTATTGAATTTCATAAGGTTTCTCTCCGCCCAACTCTCCAGCCTGTCCAGGTCTCTCTGGATGGCGGCACAGCCTTCCGGTGTGTCAGCCACCCCCCCCAGCTTTGTGTCATCAGCAAACTTGCTGAGGGTGCTCTCTATCCCCTCATCCAAGTCGTTGATGAATATTTTGAAGAAATATATTCCTGAAAAAATATATTCCTGAAGAAAAATATTCCGGAAAAGATTTCTTTATTGACAAATTCTGAACAAAAAATTTTCAGGACAAGTTATGGAAAAATACTATCAGTTCTGTTTTTCCGTTAGAAAAGTTTGTATATTGCTGTATGGAAAGGGGTAAAAAGAGAAGCAGTTCATCAACTTCTAATGAATTTCCTTTCTGTGTAGGAAAGGAGGAAGGGATAGGACAGAGGAGTTTGGAGAACACTTGGAAACCCCTCCATGGGGACATGAGCACTCACATTTTTCACTTCGTTTTCCCTCCGTGAAGACTGATGAAACCTGGCCTTGGATCCAGTTCTCCATAATTTGAAGTTGTAGTTAGGTGAATACATGGATTTCCAAGGGAATGGTACAATACAAATCTTCCCTCTGGATAAAAATAAAACAGCCCTTATTTATGAAGTCAAGAATTTATTGCTGGTATGACTAAAATCTTAACAGTTAATTTAAAGAATATTAGTCTTAATAACATAGTTGGAATTGTTATACACATATTCTATATATATGTATAAACGGAATCTTCCTTTGCCGTTACACTCATCCTCCTCTTGCTGTTTTGGGTTCTAAGCTTTTTGGTACCCCTATTGCTGAAGAAGAAGCCAGGGGTTGCAGTGAGTTATTAGCATACTCCAGTTCTTCAGTCGACTTGAGGCTGTTTTTGTGTTTTCTGACACGCTTTTTCTCCTTGCGCTTTATTAACCGGTGTGCCGCTGCATCATACAACCGTATTCACTCTTAGCTACATATGTTGGATACGTTTTTTGATCTTTTTGTTACTCCTGAAACTTCTTTTCCCGCTCCCAGGTCTTCATTTCTTTGACCTACCGCTGGTGAGTTGTTTATGGCTCTGGGTCTCCAGTGTTAGCCTGTGGCCGCCTTCTTCCCGTGCCTGTTGTCCTCCACACAGTATCCTGTGTCCCAGCTTTCAAACGCCTCTGCTGTCATACCAGGTTTATATTCCTCCATGCTATATCATAAATACTACGAGATAAATTCACTCACATTCGTAAGTACTTCAATTTACCCCAAATAATTTCTTGTTACTGGTATTATATACAAATTATGGTTATAGCAGACAAAGATACGTAAAATTAATTAGGCCGAGCCACCTGCGCATTAGAAAATTTGCTGATAAACTAAAGGAGCTAAAATGAAGCCTCCTGGAGCCAAGACAAGTTGAGACTGACTTTCCTGGGCTGCAGTGCTATGATGGATGACCACCTTGGGAGCCTGAAGACGGAAAAGCCTTTACATTGCATATGGAAATATGGTCCGTCTGTAGAAAAGAGTTTTCCCAGGCTTTTTTGACTAGGAATTAGCATTGATGATTTTGGATATCAGCAGCAGCAGTTCTCATCATCTTTCAGTGTGCAGACCACTTTGAGGTGTATCGCTGTGGGTGTTTGTACTCACTGCTTCCAGTCCTGTTTCCATAGTAAAGACAATGTGTAAAAGTGAAGCTAGAAAGGGCTAATGCCATTTCAGCTCTGAATGGCACTATCCATGATTGACTCTAGGTATAGGCAGTGGAGTCAGTTGTTTAGGGGAGCGAAGCCAAGGGCTTTGAAAAACCCAACCATGATTCTACTCCATCCTTTGTCAGGCCGGCCGATGCCTCTTAGGGAGAGCCCGGAGGATGTGCAGCAGCAGCCGTCCTGTGAACAAGGAGACTTGGGGTCTTTCCAAAAACAGCAGTTTGTGTCACAGTCCTTCCTCTGTCTTTTCTGTCCTGGAAGCAGATAAGTCTTGTCCAGTCATCCTTAGAGTGGCCATACTCTGAGGCATACGCTCTTGGGAAGCCTTGAACCAGTGCTGCCGGAATCTATTCGCAGTTTTAATCCATTTCAACTACTGAGGTTGACATACGTTTTTTTTCTTCGAAGCACACACGGTTTTCCTGCATTTCTATACATAGACGCACTCTCAGATCTCCAGACTGCCTTTTGGATTTGAAAATGAAGGATGCCTTTGTGCTTCCCTCCTCTAGGATAGCCAGTGGCACCATGAACATTGAATATAGATGAATTCCAGCTGATTTATAACTGTACCTACTACATCCAGTCTTCACCAACTTGTCTTTTAAAATTTGCATTACTTCATAACACAGAAATAGTCTGGGTTGGTTTTTTATGTTTTTCTTTTTGTTTTTTTTTTTTCATAGGTTAGTGTTAGTTGGTATGTACAAATTCATCTCAGTCATCTGAGTAATAAAACAGGCATTTCCTGCCAAATATCTCTTACAGATAGACACTATACTATGTCTTCTTCAGCCCTAATACTAACTTTGGCTGACTACAAAGGTGCCACTTGGACAAGTTTGTAGCATCACGTCTGTGTAAATTACCTTCTAGTTACATTCATGCCATCGTATACATCTCACTCTGTTTTACTGATGTAAACGGAGCCTTTTTCTGCGATCTGTTAGCAGCTCATTTACAATTTTAATGAAGGCATTTTGGGACAGTTAAACTTTGGAGATAATTTTCGTGCAGAGTATTATTTATGTCTAATGCTGCAATTGTGCACATGACAATTTGCAGACGAACGGAGGACGTGAAACCTAATTAATTTATCATCTAAACTGAATACACTGCAGGGTACAGCACTGGGGCAGTAAGCGAAGGGAGATGGCAAAGCGGATGGCGAGGTTACGGTAGTAAAGTGGCAAAGGTGTATTTTCGGTGTTCGTTTCAATATCACTGACCCGTGTTTCTAAATCAGACCTGCCCCTTGGATCTGTCAGTAATTCCCAATGTCTGGACGAGACTTTATTTTAGAATCTATTTGATAACTTAATTCTCCTCACTCAATTGATTTCTGACCTGACTTTCATTCTTGATTCAAATGGTTTTCTTAATAGCTGAGCTAACTACAGTTGCCAGTAATTGATCCTTATTAAACATTTTTTTTTAACGTATCTCAGCATTTTTGCCACCCATCTGCTTTTGAACTGCCCATTTGTATGGTTTCTTTGCATAAATATTTTGTGGCTCATTTGATTTTCTGCATAATTAATTAATTGCTTCTCACTTAGTTTTCTGCATAACTAATCCACTGCCACATAATTAACAAACTCTTTAATTCCTTATTAATTATTTACCGTTCTTTTGAATATATGAATTAATTGACTGTTTAAATTTGCTGCTGTGCTGATTTGACATCTAGTTAATTGTTTTGATTAATCAATTAATTAGCTGCTTAATCTCTGCTTAAAAGTATAACCCCATGACTGCTTTGCAAATGTTCTAGCGCCCTTCTCCTTTCTCTTCTCGTTCAGTGCTATCATCTCATCCGCATCTGGATGCTCAACTTTCTGTCCAGGCACACATGGGCGTTTTGTGCTTATATGTATCCTTCCGGTGAAACCACCTCTGTAACCCCAGCGATGCTCGTTATATCTCTGATCTTCCTCCAAATGTGTTTTTTTCCCATGTGACACACTGCTCATACACTTGAACCTCAAGAGAGATTCGGCTCTGCCTAGTTATGCCAAAATGGAAAGGGGCGAATTAGGAAGAAAAGCATTAAAACGTTGAGGAATGAAAATCCAGGAGGTAAATGTGACACAAGAACAGACCCGCAGAATTATGCACTTTTATGGCACACAGGGTGAGGGTGTTTCAGATGCAATATAACTACTGAAGATATTTGCGGTAAATTGATGTAGCTGGTAAAGTTCCTGAAACTTCATATTTATGTATAGCTCTTCCGCTAGTCTTGTTGAGGCCGTTTTTCTCTGGTTCTTCACTACGGAAGAATTTTAGTAGAAAAGAACCTTTTCCTTCACACTTTGCTTTATTTATGTGCGAATCCTGGACTTAAGATTTCACAACTGGTTGCTGTAGAAACTGCTGTTCTCTTTGGGGACAAGGCCTTTGAAAGAGGTGTTGCCTTAAAAAGTAGCTTGTTGTTATATATCACAAATAAGCCAACAGAAAACATACCTGATATTATGAAAACTCCTTCAAAATGGAATGTTTTTTTAAAGTTTTCCACAAGGTGTCAGCTGCTCTTCGAAGGTATTAAATTGTGGTTTCTTACAAAAGTGGAAGTGTGAGAAGTGAAATGGCTTTATCAAGTGTGCAACATGAAACATGGGGAGTGTATTTATGTCTTTAAGATAAGGTGCTAAGTTGAGTATTACAATTAATAGCAAGAGAATAATCAGGTCAGAATCCAAATAGGTTGGACTTGCTCGTGTGTTTGATGGGTGCTGCCCTAATTTGTTGTCTGATGTTGATCAGTCTACAGACTTAATAGTGAGAGTGACTGCCAGAAATACAATACTTCTGGATCGTATGAAAATGTACAAAAAATGTGTTAGCAATGAAAACTTTCAAAAACATGGTATGATAGGTTATTCTGTTATCATATGTATTTAAAAAGTTACAGTATGCATGATATGTAAGTTATAATATATCTTAAAAGGACTGTTTAGCATGATCACATGTCTGCTGAACCATATTAGGCAGTAAAAGGCTGGAGCTGGTAGAACAATTCCCCGGATCCTAGAAGCGATCTGGTACTGGGTGCCCAGCTCCTCCTTGTCCTGCGTGCCATCAACTATGGCAGCTTGATGTCCATTCACTAGGGTGGGACCATAAACACCAGGTGCACGTGGACATACCTACATTCAGATGGCTAAATTTAAATGTCTTACTCTTGAGCTGAATCCTACCCCAAGGTGTTTTTGATTAAACATGTTGGGAAGAAGGCACCAGCTGGTCCATGAAAAGTCACCTTTAGACGTGGTCTCCATACCCGAATGTCTGGGACTCACTCCTCTGGTGGAAAACTTTGGAGAATATGCAGAAGTCATTAATATTTCAAGGGAATAGATGCAAAGCCTCCTACTCTTTTTTATCTTCAATTTCTGTGAAACTGATTATCATGATAGCTTGCCATGAAAAGATGCTAGGCAATACGCACAACCTACTAGCTTCCCTTTTTGCTGAAGGTGTAGAGGTGAAGAATTTAAAGTAGTTTGATTTTCTTTATTTACCTTAGGCAAATTAACTAGAGGCTTTTTCTGGGCTGTTTGACAATATATTGAAGTCTAATTCATAAAGAGTCTGAAACAATTGGATTCCCTGAACATGGCGTGAATAATAATGAAAAACAAAAGATGAGGTGGTTGTTATTCCTCTGATGCTGTTTAATTAGTCTGTGATATAGTCAGTGTGCTGTAAAGTATGGATCATCTCAGTCTATATGTATCTCTGAAGGATGAAGCTTTACTCTTAATATTTCCAGGCAGTGCCTGATACAAAAGCTATTAATAACTGTGACCAGCATTAAGCATAGAAGTATTACATTTCAGGGAGACTATTCATACGATTAAAATTAAGCATTAAAGTTAGATAACTCAGTGGATCCAAGCCCTAATAATACTCACTTTGGAGATTTGCCATTGCAAAAAATTATTTTGAAAAGAGGTACAATCTGAACGAAAAATGAGCTTTTCAAAAAGGTAAAAAAAATAGCAGAAGATGTGTCATAACATGATATAGGAGAAATACGTAATGAAGTGATATAGGTGGGAGAAATAAAGATTTTTATCCTCAGGAAATATATATATATGTGTCTATATATACGTATGTATTTATTGTCAGTATTTCTTAATAGCGAGAAAAAATATGTCAACAACCCAGTGGTCCATAGGAGTTATTAGAGAAGGTGAAATAGCTGAGCCTGCAGGAATATAGTTCCCATTCAGCTCTGTCTCATTGCATTTTTATGTCAGCATAAATCCACTGATTCAGTGAAATTCAGCCCACACCTTGATTTCTGTGTCTAACTGAAGCTGTGCAAGCAGAAAGCCATACATTTCAGAGTTCTTGTTTTATTTACTGCTGATAGAGCATTATTACAGTGTGGTCCAGAGGATAACATGGTTATTCCGTATAGTATTTAATTTAAAAAAAAACAAACTAAAACTTCATCCCTGGGTTCCTGTATGTTTAGTAGCTCACTCTCAAATTTAAGTAACATTCATAAGAGCGTATTCAAATTGAATTTTAGTTTTCTTTAGTTTTCTTTCTTAAAGAGAAAGAAGAAAAGAAAGAAGAAAGAAGAATCACATCCAACAGTGTGATTACCCGCTTGTTTCAAAATCTGTCACAATCATGACATGTTGCTATTGGTTTCATCAGCAGCGTTGGGAGACAACATTTCAAATAAAAATATCTGAAACACTTAGCTTCACATGTACGCAAACATCTTGGATACTGAATAATCTCTTTTTCAGGTGTTTACCTTTCCATCTTTTTACTAGAAGCAAAAGGTTCTGAAAACAGGCAAAATGTAAAATATATATGTATGTTTTTGCAGGATTAGGCATATTTCTTTGTCTGTGATTGAGTAGTTGCGGTTGACAAAAGGATGGAGGCAGAACATCCATCCAGAAACCATTGATTTGTTATGGGTCTGTTTTGTATCTCAGCTTCAATAGTCTGTTTTCTAATGATTATATGCACTTGCTACTTTGAAATTTGTAAGAGAGGATGCAGTGTTTATACTGAAAGTGTATCAGCCTGAAATTTAGGTTGGCATTGTTTTAGCAAAACTTTGGAAAAATAACTGTAAGTGCTAAACAGAGAAAATTGGCTTCCTTTGCTGCTTTGTCTTCACTTTAGAATTTATTTAGAATTTCAATTTATTTGAAAATAAGATTTGGGGAGAAGCTTAATGTTCAACAGCCTAATACTTTAATTACCCAGAATTAAATTTTGCTTAATTATACAACAACACATCAAACTTTTTGACATATCAACAAAACATTACCAGCAGCTTTCTTTTGAAATCTAAAAATCCGCAGGAAAAAGCAGGTGCTGAGACATTTAATAATGCTCAGTCATTTTACAAAACTCCCTTGAAAGACAATGGAGTGTTTTAATGGATAAATGAGAAATCATTTAGCTGTTATTATTTAACTTGCGTAAAGAGCTGGACAGCAAATTGTTTTTTATGTCTGTGTACGTGCCTCAATACTTTCAGAAAAAATAACAGAAGTCTGTCGTTGAATTCGACTTTAAGTTGCCCAGTGGGGTCTTACAGCTTTCCAGACGGTCAGGGATGAGGGACTGGAGCACCTCTCTGATGAGGAAAGGCTGAGAGACCTAGGACTGTCTAGCCTGGAGAAGAGAAGACTGAGAGGGGATCTCATCAATGCTGATCAATATCTAAAGGGCGGGGGGCAAGAGGATGGGGCCAGACTCTTACCAGTGGTGCCCAGCGACAGGACAAGGGGCAATGGGCACAAGCTGGAACACAGGAAATTCCATCTCAACATGAGGAGAAACTTCTTTCCTTTGAGGGTGCCAGAGCCCTGGCACAGGCTGCCCAGAGAGGTGGTGGAGTTTCCTTCTCTGGAGATCTTCCAAACCTGCCTAGATGCGTTTCTGTCCAGCCTACTCTGGGTGACCCTGCTTTGGCAGGGAGTTGGACTAGATGATCTCTGAAGGTCCCTTCCAACCCCTACCATTCTGGGATTCTGTGGGAGTTGCCTGTACAGGCAACCCAACACCATCATCTCTGCCCTGCTGCATCTGAGCATCCAGATCAGGTAAAACTAACAAATGGCCGATATCGAAACACTGATCTTGGTCTTAGAGGGTTTCTTTTGCCCAACTCTTGAGTAGAATTAATTACTGAAACAAACACTCACCTTTTCATTGCAGTTACAGCTTAGCTACTCCCCATAATTTGTAGTATGGTTTCAAAGCTGTGAACTGGGTTTCAAACCTGTGAAATAAAACGAAAATACTGGAGCTACCTGTTAATTGTCATGCTTTGGTAGACTTGTGGTTGGAGCATGCGGAAGGACGGCGTGCTCATGTATGTAATACGGGACGTCAGACTAGACTTCTTCCAGGTCACTTCTATATGAGATGTAATATTGTGTTAGATTAAAAAGGTTCCAGGTTACGCTTGGTCCTGACTTGAGCTTTAAGAAATGGAGAAATGTGTTTCCCTTTAATTTCTCTTTCCCACTGTCAACTGGTAGCCACAGAAACCAGAATGAAATTGGTCCTTTAAGGCGACATCAACCCTAGCTCTGAGCTCCCGAGTTTTCATAACCTTATTTATAACTCAGATTTCCAGAGGCTCCAGAAGGACACACGCCAATGCTGGATAACTGTGGCTACACATAAATAGTGTTTCTGAGAACTTTGCTTGCGTTGCTTAAGAAGATAAAGCACATGACAAAACTTAACACTACAATGAGCAAGATTTGAGTTCTGCTCCTTCTGCTCTTCGGCAGCGCCTGCCTCAGCTACCGAGAGTGCTGGCAGTACAGCGGGGTCTGTCTCTCCCTGTGTTATATCCCATCGATGCATCCCTGTCTTCTGTCCTTTCTAAAAATAGCAGATTTCACCAAGAAAGGTACCTATCAAGAAATTAGGGAAAAGGTGCAGAACGATGTAGGACAGAAGGGCCAAATGGAGACGCTTTTGATGGGGAAAGGAAAAAAGATCATTTGATAAAGATGAAGAACACGGGGATTTTAGAATTGTTTTTTAGAACTTGACCGTGTGTTGTATATTACCTTTCAGAAACAGATTTGCTTCTTAAATAGCTGTCCTATTCAAAGCGTGCTGCTAAAGTTTCAGTTCCCCTTGATGGTAACATCTGGCCCTCTGATTATTGTCCTATTACTGACAAATCAGAATTTGAGCCCTGGGCGCATGGATGCTGCTAATGTTCAGTAGCAACAGCTTGTTCCCCTGTCTGAGGCAGCCTTCTCGCTTCAGCAGAGTCCTGGGCTGCCAGATGTTGTCTTCGATCTGAATCGTTGACTTAGTCCTTAACAAATCCTTGAGTGTAACACCACGTCCCAAAGTCGGTGAGTGCCAGCTTGTTTGTGAGGCACATATTAAGTCACTAAAATGAATTTTGGGGGATCAGAAACATAATCTTGTCCTCCTCGTGTGTTAAAATAAATTGGGACTAATTAATTCTGATCCTTTAGTTGAAAACTGTTCTGGGGGCACCTTGCTTGAATTAATCCAAGTGTGGACCTTTAATATTGTGTGGACCTCATTTATATGTGGCAAGCAGATACCAAGATTAACTGGGTAAACACATGGATAAAAGAGCATTTAGGCTATTGAATCTTTGACTGAGAAGTGTTCGTTGTTAAATACAGAGCTGGTGCTCCAGTGCAGCGATGCGAAATCCTGTTCTAGGTTTTGTTCCTCACTCTCCAACTCAGTAACTGCTGCTCTGTTGCCGTAGGCAGTCTCTTAGTGTTTGACTTCAGAAAGCGTGGGGTTCCTGAAAGGTACAGTTGATATCAGGAGGATCTGTGGGAGCAGGGGATGGTGAGAGCATCAAGGGAATTGCATCTTCTTCCGTCTTCCTACCTACCTGTGCAGTCTGCTGAAATAGGATGATGAAAAAACTTGCTCGGTTTCCATTAGTTCCATGATTCACTCTGAGGAGGCAAATGGCAGATAGTCCAACCATTAAGATATTTAGCACTGTCCTAACTCATGTAAAGTCTAACCCTGACCATGAGTCGTTTGTGGCACTCCATGAAAGGTATTAGGAAATAAGAAAGTCTGTATGTCAGAGCTGGTTTTCCTCCAAGCCCAGTGCAAGGCAGCAACCTCTTTCTTCATGCCCGAGGGCCTTCTCTTCTGGAGCACTTGGCCCAGGCTGGCTGGAGAGGGTCACATCGGAGCTACCATCTCATGAGACAGAGCCTTGCCAACATTTCTGCTCTTAGCTTCTGCTCAACAAAGGATCACGATGTATCCTGACAAGAAATCTCAACAGAGAAAAACCTGAATTCTTTTATGCATTTAATAGACAGTGTTTTCTAGTCATAAATGGCCTGAAAAGCACATGTCTCTCTGACATATATGATGGCTATAAAAGGATTTATAAAAGGCCTGGGCATAATAAATAATGGAAAATTTAAGAAGTCATAATATGACTGACACATCTTGACTTTTTGAAAAATTTTTCTTGCTTTTCATTCCTCTTCTGCATGTCTACAGCATCCAGGTTCTGATAACACTGTAAAGTTTATAAATGAAAATGTAGGAAGTGACGGTCAGTGTATTGGCAAGTCTGAACTGCTGCTTGTAAAGTATTTCGTATTAAAGTTTGCTTCTAACAAAATAAGACCACTCTACATCCGTGGAGTGCATTAAGTTCAATTTAATGCGGTGCTAAAAATCTGTAAAGAAAGTTTTTTCAAATTGTTCTAGTTTAGAGAAGAGTTTTGTGCCACAAATTTCTTTCTGACAGAAGAGCGCATTTGGGAGCAGAGGAGGAAAGTAGCTGGTGGGAGGCTGAACACCAGTACACTCGGTGCCTCTACTTGAAGGACAGCTTCTTCGTAGACGATAGTGAGAAAGTAGAGCTTTATTTCGAAAACCTCTGGAGAGCAAAGATGCAGAAAGGTCTAAAAGGAGCACATGAGACAACGCTCTCTCTTACTGTAGCAGGAAACTGAAAATTCAAGCCACAAAAATACAGGGAGGATGAAGAACGTATTCTTGGGGAAATTATTATGCAGTCAAACCCAACCAATTTGTAGTACCACAGACGGGACTTCCCTTGGCTTCCTTCCTTGCACATAAACCATTATGAACAAGTAGTTTCCATACTTCCAATACAAATATCCTTTCTGAAAGAGACCTTATTTAAGATTTTCCTTAAACGGGAATATTGCGCCTTATGGAGCCGCCAAATCATGCTGAATTTTCACGTTTGCCTCTTGGTTAGCTGCAGCTCGAGAAAACTCTGCTGCTGTTTGGCTTTCAGTTTCCCTCGTGATCTGAATGTCAGTTCCTGCTCTTTTGGGATTAGAAATAATCATTGCTAAATAGAGTCTGCAATGATGAATTTATTTAATCCCTTTCTGGATGATGGTGGAATCAAAATGGAATTTAACTTGCCATACATTATTTATTTTTTATTCAAGAAAAATCAAGACATGTATTTGGTTCAATTAGTGAAATATGAAGATAAAAATCAGAGTGCCCGAGGTACCTTTTATAGAACAAACAAGAAGTATTACTTTTGAATGTTGTCACACGATTATGAAAGTTCTCATTAAAGTACTCCTGACAGAATACCATTTTATTAGGAGATACCTGGTTTTTCCAACTTCTTCAAGTAATTTGAAAAATATGCAGATGTTAACAACATGTCTGCTGCATAGAGAAAGGGTTGTGGCTTTTACTTTTATGCAGATAAATAATATTTGGCAGAAATATCAGCCAAAAAGTTGTTGGTTTTGACATTGCCCATTAGGATGATTAAATTGATTTTTTTTTTCAAGATGTTAGGTTTTCTCATAATACTTCTTCCATTCTTAAGCCACTTCTTGAGCCATGATGATTTTAAATGGAAGAGGAACAGCAAAGCTGCTGCTGTTCCACTCACTGATAAATATTCAAGCTGCCTTTTGTAGCTGCTACATGTGATAGGAATAAAGTACAAGGGTTTAATGCTGTTAAGAGCTGTTCTTTTGCTTTGACTCATTTTACTAGCAATTTCCAATTATTTTTTGCTCTCCTTCCAATAGACGTCCTCACACTTATCCCCAGATATCTCCTAAGGTTCAGTTACACAGTGGATATTTTCTTCATAGACAAATTGACATCAGTAACAGAAACCACTGGTTGCTTTCCTGCTTCTTTTGATACTGCATTTTAGTAACACCCAGTCTGGCAGCGCGTAACGGCAAGTAGCTCAGTATCTCTGGCTGTTCACAGCATCGTGTTTTATAATTGTGTTGCAGCGGAGTTGGAGAACGTGAATGTCTTTATTTTGAGCTGTTAATTAACAGTGGAAGCAGGATGTGCAGTAACCTACAGATTTAACATCTGATTTGAAGGTGGTAAAGTTTTGATTCAGTTTCTGCAGAAGACCGGAGAAGGAGCAATAGAAAGTTTTTGTTTTTACCCTTTCTTCAGAAGCCACACGCTGAGGTTACAGGAAAGTATTTAGGGATAAATGAGAGAAAAGGAAAACAAAGAACTTCTAATTCTAAGCCTGGTCATGTTGGAATTTAGCAACCTGAAAGATTTTATGAAATCTCCAGATTTTAAAAAATCCTGCACATAATGGTTTAAGACTTGCTGAGAACAAAACCCCGCATCTCTGGAAGGTTGCACTTGAGTAACAGATGATGATACAGAAGGTCGCTAAGTGTTTAATGGTCTTAGTTGTGTTTACGTGTTAACACTTGTATATATTTTTAGTTAAAGTAAGCTAACTACTGATATTGAAACTATAAAACCAAGATAAAGCCTTGAGAGGATTCCAGAAAGAATGGGGGGTTGAGAGGAGGCTCCCAGTACCGAACTGTATGGCCATGAACAGGAATATGTGACTCTTTGCAGGGCTCATGGTCTTCTGGATCAGTGTCCGTTCCTGTGAGCAGGAACAGTCCTGTTGCCTATGGATCAGAAAAACTGGGGTTTACTTTTCAGAAAATGGAGATTATTCTTCTTTTCCTAGAAGCATTTCTTGCAAAGCTGACAGCCTTGACTTGGAGTCCTAGTTGGATTTGAGCATCTTGCAAAAGTAACGTCAGTTTAATTTCTTATGTATATGTACCAGCAAAATGACTTTTTGAACCAGTGAGTAGAATTTACTGACTCCGTAAAAATGTTAGGGATAGGTGCTTGAGTGTTGTTTCTTTTTTTCGCTTTTTAAATTACTTCTGGAGTTAATTCTTCAGGTATTCCAAGCATTTGTTCAGTTGTTCTGAGCTGAAGAATGGCTGCTTAGTTTACATTGAGATCAACCTATTAAACTGTGTTAATATACGTGTGTGGGGGTGTGTATTTGTACAGCCAATAAAATCCAGCTTCATTCGGCATTGCTTTCCCTTTTTTTTTCTTGTTGATTTGAAGCTTTGCAATCCTCTCTGTTTCAAAAACAGAGAGCAAACAGAATCTAACATCTCTTAAAAAACCAAAAAAAGAGAGAGAGAGGAGGTTGTAAGCTCTTCTGCTTGCAAAGAGCCCTGGCTATGTAGTTTGTACAAGCCTATTTCTTAGTTGAAAACTGAATTTTCCTAAAAGTCGGAGAGTTGTTATTCACATTTCTCTCAGCACAACCAGATCTAAAGTTGCAAAAAGCCGGCAGGATTTTTTTTTCCCCCCCCGCCCCGTATTACAGGGGGAGGCTCCAGCCTATTTGGAGGTGTTGGAGTGCCCAGGTCTCCTGGAGAAGGTATGAGCTCCTTGCAGGCGGCTGCTGGGGTGACGCCAGCTCCCCTCTGAGCCCGGAGCCCGAGCGAGTCAGCACACGAGGCAGCCTGGTTTTGGAAGCCAGGATTGCTTCCAGCCATGATGCTGACCCCCCTGGTTGTCCCTTAATTGTCTTTGTCAAGCTGTGTAATATTTTAGGGTGGCTGTTGTAATTAAGGATAGTATTATTATTATTTTTTAGCTGATACTTTACACTGGAAGAACTGGACCTGAATCATTGCAAATTCTTATTTTCCTCTATTTTTACATGTGCTCTTGCACCCCATACACCAGAAATCATGTCTTTCTTACATCCATTTAACATGGAACTGCTGGAGCGAGTCCAGAGGAGATGATCCGAGGGCTGGAGCCCCTCTGCTGTGAGGACAGGCTGAGAGAGTTGGGGTTGTTCAGCCTGGAGAAGAGAAGGCTCCGGGGAGACCTTAGAGCCCCTTCCAGTCCCTAAAGGGGGCTGGGGGAGATGATGGGGAGGGACTCTTCATCAGGGGGTGGAGCGATAGGACAAGGTGTAATGGTTTTAAACTGGAAGAGGGTAGATTTAGATTGGATATTAGGAAGAAATTCTTTCCTGTGAGGGTGGTGAGACCCTGGCCCAGGTTGCCCAGAGAAGCTGTGAATGCCCCATCCCTGGAGGGGTTCAAGGCCAGGCTGGACGGGGCTTTGAGCAGCCTGGGCTGGTGGGAGGTGTCCCTGCCCAGGGCAGGGGGGTGGAACTAGATGGCCTTTAAAGGTTCCTTCCAACTCTAACCATTCTATGATTCTATGATCACTAGGTATGATAACACACATCAAACTGTAAGAAAAAGGATAGTGATAAAAATCCCTCCGGCACCATTTGCCGGGCACATTCACAGATTCTTACTGTGTTGTGCAGGGAAATAATGAGGAGGTGCTATATACCAGCTTTTGCTACAATAGCTTCTACTGTTGATTTCAAATGTTATCAAACAGTAAGTTTTGTGGTTTTTTTTTGAAGTAATCAGTTTCAAATCGTGATGGTTTGAAAGAAAATGTAGGTTTCAGCATGTTCTTGTTTTTCTTTCTGCACTTCGCCTACTTGCAGTGTAGTAAATTGGAACCTGTGTTTGTATTTTACATCTCTTGATTTTCCTGCAATTTCATAAAGCTAAATAAGAGTTTTAATAAGCTGAATACTTATTGTTGCATTATGAGTAGTGTTTTATGCGGTTTTTTTCCCAGATAGGTATTAAAGCAAGGTTCTGGGTTTAGAGTGCTCAAGACAAGTTATGGTGAAAGATCCCAAAGAGAACAGACTCAGAGCTGCTTTTTCATTATTTTCTCTCTCTCTGCTTGTTTTTTAACGGTGGCCATGTGCTGTTCTGAACAGTTTAGAGAGCTGCCTTGTGTACCATGCTAAAAAAAAAATAAAAAAAATTGTTTTGTTAGTCCTAGATTTTAAATCTTACATCTGTTGTAAATTGAAATGGTCTTGTTTACACCAGGACATAAAGAATTTGCACAGCATGAGGGTGTGAAGTATCTGTCGGGTGAGAAGCCAGAAAGCACTTTACTTACAATGAAATGTTGCATTATCGAACCGTGTCTTCTCACCACTGGGGAAAAAAAAAAAAAATCTCCAGTTGGTTGCTCAGAGTGTTTTTTAATGGTATGAAAGGCCACACTCAGATAATACTTCTGCTTGGGAGATAGAAGAGGAGCTCCTGTCTGTGTCCTCTTGCTGATGCTGTGTTTCGGTCCTGCTATGGGAGATAGAGGTGAATCAGCCCATGGTGCAGGTGCAACCCCACTGTGGCCAACCTCAGCACTGGTCACAGGATTAAAGCTAGCTTTGGTTTGTCTATATATATTTATACGTCTATATATTGCAGTCCTGTCACTTCTGGGATGGTGGGATTGAGTTTAAGCATGAAATGAAGCAGCGGCAGCCCAGTGTTAACCATGCGGTTTCACAGGCTTGCTCTGATGCAGGTGTTTTTCCATGGGAAGCAAGCTCCCTGCCTCTGCGGGAACTCTCTTTGCTTGTACAACTCCTAGAAATATGTTCTGAAGAGACAGTTTAACGACCTGAATGTGCATCTTGTATCCTACCTAACAAAAATGAGATCTGAAGATTTAAAATCCTGTATTTTTGTTATTTCGCTCTTGAATAGCATTTCTGTCTTCAAAATATTCTTGAGACTCTGCATAGCCGATGCGCACAATATCTGGGATGCAGCTGCTCTGTAGAGTACTGCTGGGAAAATATTAGCCCCAAACTCAAAAAAACAGAGAGAGCTGGCACCAACTTTAGGACTCAAGAAGTGTCCCTTTATTCCTCTGTTCTCCATAAGGAAGAGAGGGAAAAAACCGTTTACTTTCGTGTGATAGGCTGAATATTTTTTGCTAGATATGACCTGTGGTTCCTTCCAGAGCTATGGGATTACCAGAACAGTAGTGAAAGATGGAAGTTCTGTTTAACTCTCAGCAGGTGGATGTACAATGCCCCAAAAAAGTAAATCACCTTGAAATCAGAGAGTTAGGCAAGCGCAGTCAGCACGCTGCTGTCACGGGCTGTACTCTCAGAAATGGGAAACAAGATGATAGCTCTCCTTGGTTCAAAGCTGAGGCTCAAACTCCAAATGTTTCAAGGACTTTGTGTGAATTTGTGAATCTATTATGTGCAAGGTAGTTAAGGATGCCTGACACTTCGCAAAGGCGTACTGCTATGCCTTAAATATTCAGCCCCGAAGCTAGAAAGAAGTTATAATAGAAATGCCACAAAACTCAGGTTCTTGTACCAAAAATTTAAGTGGACAACATGAGGGAAGAGGGTGGAACAGGCTGAATTTATCATGTGGATTGCTAATGTTTGCTTGATCCCAATGCAGACTGCCAGTTTGAGTTTGGGAGACTTACCACAAGATTTTCGAGACCTGTTTTTTCCAGTCTGGAAATACAAGAACACCTGATGCTGTTGTCGAGGCTGGTCTGAGCATGATTTTAGTGGAAAGGATTCTCCTCTAAATTTTGGAATCTCACAGAAATTGCCCATAAGTCACTGTCTAAAGTTGCAGAGCAATAAAAGACCAAATAAGACTAATGAAGAGGTCAGCAAGTCTTTTCTTCCTCTACTCCTCTTGAAAACAATGAACTCTTTTCATGTTGCTATCTTTTCAGAACCTGAAGAAATTTTTTTTGTTCTTTTTGTGTGTGTAGAGTGTGAATCAAGGGGGGGGTGGTTTGTAGCTGTTGTGTGGTGCACCTACCTCAGCTCTCAGCTGCGGACCAGAGTGACGAAAAGTGGTGTTTGTACTGCTAATGATAAAAAAAAAAAATCAAAGAAGAATCAAAGAATCCAAAAAGAAAAAAAAAAACAGGGTTAAGTTCTGTGTGTATTCCATAAAGACTGTTCTAACCTACATGGAAGGTCTGGCACAATGAGCTTTGATACCTCTGCTATGTAATAAATATTGAAGTTTGATCTGAGGGTATTAAATTTCATTATAAACTCGATTTCTAATCTGTTGTATCCCTTTATGCCAAACCACATTTTGTGGATCACAATGCTATGAAGTGGCTACCATGGTTGTTCTTTTGATTTGGACAGCAGGAGTACTTTCTATGGGCTTACAGCTCACTACCGTTTATGTATCTGAAATTTTCAATCCGAGTTTGGTCCTTGCGATAGCAGGGAAATAGTTCTACATCTTACCTAAACCTAATAATCAAAATCACTGTTTCTTGTTTTCGTGATTTAACTTTCTGAACTGTGTCTCTTTGCTGTTCAAAGCTTTATCCATTTTCAGGAAAATACGTGGGTCCTCCCAGGGGAGACAATGCAAGAAATACTCCTCCCGCTGATGGTGCAGGGTGGTTTCTGCAAGTCGTGCCTTGGAGAGCCTGTTCCTCTCCCTTGACAGAGAGGGAGACTCAACTCCTAGCACGGATCCTCAGATGCATAATCTTTCACATATAATGATTTTACATGCTGCTGCATTTTATCTAATGAACTCAAACTGAAATGGATTTTATTCAGTCATTGAAAGAGCAAAAAGTCTCAAAGCCAAACCACCAGCCCTCTGAGATGAGTTAACTGTGCTTGTTTTACAGCGAGAAGCAGGTTCCTGAGTGTTGAAATTTGCTTGCCTGAGGTCAAAGTGAATTGACAACAGATCCCAAACCAGGACCTAGAAACACGGTTCCAAGGCTCTAATTACAAGCTGGAAAGGGAGTAGTTGTCTTAAGCTATTTTATTGCATTGCATCTTTGACCTGAACATAGTCAAGAAAAATCAATATTTCCCATAGACTTCTGGAGCTGGCGTTGTGGGTGGATGAGGATAGTCTGATTTATTTAATGAAGCTGGTGGCATGAAGTAAATGCTGTCGTGGACTTTGTCACCACATATTGGAGGGAAAGCAATGATTTCTAAAGAGGCTGCTGTTTGCACATTTATTGATCTTTCGGTGGAGCCGTAGCTACCGATAATTTTGTGATGCCGGATTATTTTACCAGTGACGCATCATGTGTTTCCTCCTTAATCCATTCACATTCCCTTTAGGCACTGGCAGAGCATGGCAAAGCAGGTTTCTGGCGGAAGGTGGCATTTTCTTTCTGAGTTGGAGTATTCACCCTCTGTCATTGCCATGCTAAATTATCTAATAATTAAGAACCGATGTAAACCTGGTTATAAAGAGCCAGTGCGTTCTGACTACAGGCTTTAAGATTGTTACTTTATGCGCTGTGTCATTCTAAGAACAAGAGTCTCAACCTGCTGTTCAGTGAAGCAAAGAGTTCTTCTCAGACAATCAGAGGATCCCGATAAGTCACAAAAGGCTAAATAAGAGAATGTATATCATGGTTCTTGACAGCAATAAAAGGCAACTTATGATGTGTTTTGGCTCATGAATTTAAAGACCAGTGGAATTAAGAAAGCTTCTTACAGTGTTACCAGAACGATGAATGCCAGTTGCAAATTACAGGGCTTTTTAGATCTGCTTACTGCGCACTTCTGAGTTGCTTACAGAAAGATTGACTCGATGGTGTATTTTAATATTGTTAAACTGCTGCGTGTACGATATAATGAGTCCCTAACCTTGTTTGATCGAAGTGAATCAAGCAAACTTGTTAAAGTCTTTAAAGTCTCATAATTTATGAAGTTTAAAAATGGTTTTAAAAATAGAGTCTAATTGAGGTGCATATTGCCTTTTCTGTTTCTTCATGCTCCACAAAGGCAATTAATTCTCTCAGCAAACCAAAAATGTGTGACTAGGAGGAACAGAGCACAGCCCAAGGGTACTCATACCTTTGAAGGTTTATTTTTGGATGGGATGCAGGCAAGAAACTTTTGAGCCCATGAAATAGCAGAAGTGTCTAGGTACTCACAAAGGCACTGAATGCCATCAGTGTCTGAAATCAGGGAGAGGCGTGAGGTGGGGACAGTGCCCTGAATGGGAATCCAAAAGGTTAAATTGGCATCCCACCTCGTGCTGGCGGAGACTGTTTGGTGTGGTAAGGTGACCACCTTTGCAGATATTAGCGTTTGTAAGATTATATGTTCTAGCAAAATCAGGTTTTTATGTGTCACATCTCTTCTAAAGGGGCTTGGAGAGCTGCAAACCCTCTTTTCTTAGAGGGTTTCCAGCTGCCACTGCACCACTAGTGGGAAAAGGAGGCTGGTCTAGGGAAATCTGTATCCAGATGGTTGGAGGAGTTTTGTGGCCCAGATCAGGGTGATGCAAAAGGTTATAGTATCAGCAAGAACTTTCTGCCTTAGAGACAAGTTGGTTTAGTTTATTTTTAGTGTTTATAACTTCCAGATAGCTTAGGTCAGTCCTCCTAACTCGGAGCAGAAGACAAATAAAATCTTTCAGCAGTGGCTCATTAATGGCACGTGGCATCTTCTTAATCTTTGTGCTCCCCTGAGATTTCATTTTTAAAAAACAGAAGTCCCATAAAACGTTCCGCTTGCACTCAGTTAATTAGCTGAATTCAGCAACAATGTTCTAATAAATATTTGCTTTCCGTTCCTCTGTGCCTGTTACTTGCAGATGTTTGCGTCTAAAACAGGGAAGTTGTCTATTTGCAGCTCACAGGATAATTTCTTTCCTATCTGGAAAAAAGATACTGGTCTTTGTAAGTAGAATAAAACAACCAGTTGCTTCTTTACCCTCTGGTGCTCTTTAATCAGTTTACCATCCTGTTTTCCAGCCAGGGTTTTCTTAGTACTATGAGTCTGATACTCTGAAGATAGATTTATTTTTTTTTGGCTGGTGTATCTGTAAAGCGCCTTGAGCACAAAGTCATTATCTGCGAGCTACAAACTAGAATTGATCTGGTTTAGGCTTAGCATAATTTCCATGTCTGGGTTGACCTGAATGTTATTGTCCAACAGGTTTCTGAAAATGTCAAGAGCCAGAGGGGAGGTCCCAGTGAAATTGAAGTTCTTCTTTCCCTCGGAGTAACTGAATTTTAAAGTCCCCTAGCTGTGTAAATAAAAGAGAAAAATTGGTAATGAGAAAGGGAATTAATAGGATAGTCTTTCACACGATTTATACAGCTTTCAAAAACTGTTGCATTATTGTGTTTAAAAGTGCTGGTCTACAGCACTTTCACACTAGGAAGATAAGATTAAAAACTCGAAGGGGCAGCTCTGGGAATTAGAAGCTAGAAGAGCTGATGGATTTGAAATGAAATAAAAGCTGCTATTGGGGAAAATTTATTTGGAAGCTAAAATAGTGTGTCTGCCAATGAAGTATTCAGAGGACTCGGATGTTTACCTTGAGATAGATGTCACATTTCAATTTAGTAGACAAGTACTTTTTTTTCAGCTACCGTTGTCATTATGGAAATCAGCTGAATTAATCTCTGCCATGCAATACATTATAGAGTAAATTGGAATCTGAGGTGAAGTTACCGTTATGCACATGTGATATATCCTGTTCGGATGCGTGTGAAAAGTCATGTCATTGCAACCCTCTGGAATATACTGCATCTGAACAGGGAAAATTTCAACCAGAAGTTAGAATGCTGTTTTAATTAAAAGGGAGAAAAATGAGCAGGCACCGATGCATCTGCAGAGCATCTGTCTTTACTAAAGGTTTCGTTTTCGGGGAAGCTATTTATTTTAAACTTTTAGCATTTATAATGAAATACATCTCTGCGGTGAACCTTATTTTAGGGAAACAAGGGCATATGTTCTAGTATCAGAGGTGATGTGTTCACTCTTCGTGCCTTTATTTGTAATATATTTCTGCATGTCTATAAACTCTCCCTCTTTCTCTCAAATGTGCGTGTGTTCTCATTTATTCTTGCTGTGAAAATGGCTGAATTTGTAGGCATATGCATAGAAGTATTGTCTTACTCATTGTTTTACTCTGCAGTTAATGCATCGGGAATGAGATTAAGTTGATTGCTTGTGAAGTAAGGTACCGTTGGAGCATTCCAAGTTCCTACGGCTTTCCAGTTTTTACCAGAAACTCTTCTCTTTGAGTACAGTTCTTGCAAAAAAAACCCAACTTTTGTACTTTTTTTTTGATAATTTCCTGCATGAAAACTCATGCAAAAGGAGTCAATGTTGCTGAAGAAGGATGGGGATGATAATTATTGTTTTTAAACGAATATGTGGTCTTTTCATTGGAAGCTTTCTTTTTTGCCTGCAATTTGCCCTAGGGAGTTTTTTCTGCTAAGAATTTCCATCTCCTGATATTGTTGAATTGTCTGTCTTATTTTTTCTTCCCTTACAAGAGCTTTAGAAGTTTTCTAGGCAAACAAATTGATTGTTACACTGCAGTGTAGGAGGATTTTGTGTTGCATTTGTTTGAAAATGTTATTGCTCCTGGAGCTTCGTTGTTGAACTAACAAACTTCTGTAGTGCCTGCTCTGTTTTCGGCTGCGTTTGTACCTTTTTTTTTCCCCGACTGCATGGAAATAATCTACAGTAGTGCTAAAAGGAAGTTAATGAATATGAGTGCTGCAGGAATTAGCAAACTGTAAGTAGGAAATGCATATTCTTAGGAGAAGTTTGGTGTCAGCAGAAGCCAGGATCACAGGATGAATTATTTCTTTTCTTTTTTATTTATTCTCAGGCTATTTATCTACACTATTTAGTACGAAAGGAAACAGAATAAAGTTTCTACCAGTATTTCCAGGAAAAAAAAGAGTTTTATTTTTGCCCATTTAGAAAAGCAGTGAAGCAAAAGCATCTAAAGCAGATCAGGGCTAAAGATTTTTAAAAGCTAACCTTTTTTTTCTAATATATCATTGCTGTGCTGTTTACTAGTAGTTGGCCTATTAAAACCATATAGAATACTTAGAAATAAGTGTCTATAGGTATCACAGAATCATAGAATGGTTCGGGTTGGAAGGGACCTTAAAGATCACCCAGTTCCAACCCCCTGCCCTGGGCAGGGACACCTCCCACCAGACCAGGCTGCTCAAAGCCCCGTCCAGCCTGGCCTTGAACCCCTCCAGGGATGGGGCAGCCACAGCTTCTCTGGGCAACCTGGGCCAGGGGCTCACCACCCTCACAGGAAAGAATTTCTTCCTAATATCTAATCTAAATCTCCCCTCTTTCAGTTTGAAGCCGTTACCCCTTGTCCTATTGCTCCACTCCCTGATCAAGAGTCCCTCGCCATCCTTCCTGTAGCCCCCTTTAGGTACTGGAAGGGGCTTTAAGGTCTCCCTGGAGCCTTCTCTTCTCCAGGCTGAACAACCCCAGCTCTTTCAGCCTGTCCTCACAGGAGAGATGCTCCAGCCTTCGGATCATCTTCGTGGCCTCCTCTGGACCTGTTCCAACAGGTCCATGTCCTTCTTGTGTTGAGGACTCCAGAACTGGACACAGTACTGCAGGTGGGGTCTCAGCAGAGCAGAGCAGAGGGGCAGAATCACCTCCCTCATCCTGCTGGCCACACTTGTTTTGATGCAGCCCAGGATGCGGTTGATGTTACAGAGCTGACAGTTCCATAGATGCTGTGGATGACATAAAATACATGCTTTGCAAAGCCCTGCAGACCTGAACACGACTTCCACCTACCAACAATGTTCCTCCAGGGAACTCAGCTGCATTTTTAATGAGCCGCTGCAATACACAGAAATACGGCACACCACAAAACCGAAGGTCCCATTGACCATAGCTGGTGATTGCCTACAGCCCTACATTGGAATACATATTGAAATCACTAAATAATTGAAGCATATGCTGGAAAGAGGGAAACTACTCTCTCTGCTGCCTTTCAGACACCTCCCTGGCATTGGCAGATGCATTGCCAAATAGAAACTTCATGTTAGTACCAAAAATGAATAACGATCATCAGTGCTTTCTGCAGAATCACGGAAAGAGTCTTTTAAATACGTATCCCCTACTATGCGTTTCTACCAGTGAGCATAATGCCTTGTGGAAGCTGCTGCTGTCTTTGCGAAGCTTTGGTATCATTCCTATAAGCTGTAGTGCTGGAGAACTGTTCTGGTCCTCTATCTTTGGCAGCTAAGGAGAAGCACCATAGCTGCATGGTTCTAATCACAGAATCATTTAGGTTGGAAAAGAGGCTTAAGATCATCAAGTCCAACCGTCAAATTGCCATATTGGTCATGTATACTTCTACACAATCTGGTGTTTTCGAAAAGGCTGTGTTTGCATGAATAGTTAAATCCATTTAAAATGTGTTTTTTTTGAGGCAAGTTTTCAATCGTTTTTGTGTATCGCCTAATCTTAAGTAAAGCAATTTGTAGATGGCAACAATCCCTGGAGCCTCCAGTTCTACAGACTAATGTTTTTTTGACAGCCATGTACGTGTTATTGCTGGTTTGCTGTTAGGGTTTTTTTTGAAGTTTGATTATTGATCTTATTGCATTACTTGGTTTTTGCCTGAATGATTTTCATGTTTGGAAGACAGCCCCAAACCAACTTTAAATTTCAGAAAGATGACAATAGTATGCTAATCACAGGGACTCCATTGGTGGCACTGGGTTTTTTTAGGTTTGTTAATAGATTCATGTAAATCAATGTTACCAATATTACAACACTAAACTATGATTGGTAAAAATATTTTGTACATTGAAGATTTCCAAGGATTTGAAAAAAAACCACAAACCACAAAAATCCAAGAAAAACTGCAACCCCCCTGCAAGTTCTTTGCCTGGATTCATGTTGAAATGATGACTGATACAGTGCCAGACAATATTTTGGGACTTGCTGGATGCTCAAGACTTCAGAATATCAGGCAATTTATCTAGATGCTTAAACGTAAAACCAAAAGCTTTTTTTCCCCTTTGAATTTTATTGAAAAATTTGGAATTTTCTTGCACATTAGAGTCAGGAACGCAAACCAAGTCAGTTAAAAGCTCCTTAAATGTCCAGAGGAGTTGTACTTTCTCTTCCAGATTCATCCAGGAACCTCTTCCTCTGTTCCACAACCACCATTTTATACCAACAGGTGAAATAAGTAAGCTGGCTTTGCTTTAGGTCTCCTGTGGACACAGGGAAACTCCTAAGAGAAAATAGTGATGGCGTCTTTTGTGCATAGACACCTGGCTGTCCTCTGGATGTTGCATCCAAGTCTTGAAATTCAGCATGTCACCATGGCTTATGCCCTGTCTCTTCTTATAGAGGCAGAACTTTGTAAGTATGAAGGGAGAGAGAGAGTTTGTTTTATAGTTTATGCAGTCAGTTTGTAGTGTCTGAAGTGCTTCAGAACCTGTTCCAGTAAAACTCTTTATAAAATGTAAGAATTTTGGTGTTAATTGCTCTGTCAATAGCCTGAGAAGATGGCAAAGAAGAGTACTTATCTGATGGCATTTACACCTCCAGGGCCAAGATGACCAATTGAACATTTTTCTATTGGAAAAAAGTCATAAAAAGTTAAAAAAAAAAAGCACTTCTGAAGTGCTTGTTGTGCCTTTTTGGATCTGAGGCATGGCACAAGACCTAGAAGTCAGCAAAGTCTGATTTTAGATAGAATTAGTAGATACATGTGGAATGAAGCAAGAAGAATGGTACATGTAGGTACAACGGTATGTTCTTGCCAAGCCTGGCTGCTCATCTCAGTGATTTATTTGCGCTGTGGAGCGGCTAACCTCAGAAAATCTACCTCTGTGATAACTTTTAATGGAATCAAGGTGGTTACGCAATACAGAAAGCAAAAACCTAATCATGTCATAGTTAAAAATAGAGGTTAATGGTCTGATATGTTTCATGCTAGTGTGGCATGCGTAGCTCTGAGTTCCTGTGATTAGATAAGGGGAGTATTTATTGTCTAAACACAGATGAAGTGTTTCATCTCAGCACCTTACTCTGAAAGCAGTGGTGTCATCTGTTTGTTAAACTACATGCATCCCAGCGTTTCTCCAAACAGGAGTCAGTGCTTTAGAAAGGATATTGTTAATGACTTGGAGGCTTCTTCAGCAAAGGGATCACGAAAGAACTCGTAAGAGGAGGAGAAAGTCCATCTCATGGGAAATCTCACTTTGCTGTAGTTGAGACAGAGGGGTTGACCATGCTTTAAATATTTAATACTTCCCAGAATGAGGTAGAAAACTATATGTCGTCTTGATGCCAGGTGACACACATAGGTAGTGCGTATACACAAGGTAAATAGTCCATGCAGTACTTGCACTCTTATCTTGCAGCGCTGTTGTATTCGTCGTATTCAGTTTTATAGTGTAACAACGGAAAACATATTTGGGTTCAGAGTAAGTCAAGCCACACTTCATTAAAAAATGTTTTTCTGGGTAGCAAATCTAGGCATTCTGGGTAGCAAATCTTAAGTATTTGCGCTACGGAAAATAAATTGTATGCTTTAGGTTGTCATGCAAGCTCTGCCCTTCAGCCCTTCCTGCTATGAATGTATTCTGTATCTGAAGCCACGGGCATCAGTCTGACTGCCTAGAAATTATTCTCATGTCCTGAAATGTTGAGTCCTTGTCTGAAGGAAATGGCAGTCACGACCAGAAAATGATTTCTGTGCCTAGATTGTATAGTTTAGTTTTCAGTCTTATACGTTTCGTGCTGTTTGGTAGCAGAAATAATTAGTACGTATGACAAGTGCTGCTCTCAGTGCTTGTTTTTCTGGCAGTATACCTGGTACACGGTATTTCCTCTCTCTAAATAGACTATCCTCTCATTCCCACTTCCCTTCTATTAGAGATTTTCTACTCTTCGCCTTGATGCCATCCCCTGTTTGCTCTACGGATCTTCTCCCAATTGAAATTCAGATGTTTCACCCCCGAACTCTTCATTTCTTCTTCTTCCCTTGCTACGTTGTGAGGAGGTTGCCAGGAGGTGGTGAATTGAGATGGGAGACTTTCATCTGAACCTCCGGTGTGACGGTACGCGAGCGCTCATAGCAATGCTCAGTCTTCTCCCTCCGTGGGTGAGAGCCTGGACTATATCTCCACGCTCTGGCTTTTTTCTGTATTTGTATGAAGTTGTTCTGGTGGTATGGGTTTTACTTCTCTTGCTTACAAGAGGAGCAGAGTTCAAAGTCCCCTTGGGTGTATCAGCGGTGTTTCTGCCTATTAGGCAGAAAATAAGCAGGCGCAGGAGCTCTGGAGACCGCAGTAGCACTGCTGCCCAGCAAACTCTGCAAAACAAGTGCTGCTAAGAAGAAATTGAGGTTTTGTTCAAGTACAGCAACAGGGAGCGCAGCAGAATGGAAGTGGGTAACCTGGCCCTTGGCGATGATTTCCCACGCACGTCAAAAGTTTCCAAATTAATGAACTTCGAGCAAACCATCGTAGAGTTGGTCACATTACCAAATCTTCATAAAACTCAAATGGATGCCTAGCGTTTGCAAAGAGAACAGGAAATTTGGACCACAGGGGCATATTTGACTGCAGAAATGTTGTTGTCCTATGAAATTACTAAGTTCCTTGAATTATCTGAATTAAAAAAACCCTAAGTAAAAGCTGAAGTGATCTCCCAGATTGACACGGCACAATCTGGATAGAGTAACCTTTACTACCTGATATAGTAATAATAGCAAAATGTAAGCAAAGCTTTTGGGAAGAAGAGAAGTAATTAGTGAATTCATACTAGAAAAGCTGTTATGGACCAGGACCTTCTTGGTGATGAGAACAGATTTGCCCAGAGAGGCAGGTGAGTGGCTCGGCTTGTCCTTTGGGCAGAGATAGTCTCTAAAAATGAGCTTGCATGCATGATGTTATGTTGGAAAATGCTTGATTTGGATATGGTAGGTTTTAAATAGGTAATTCTAGGAAAATAGCCTCTTTTTTTTTCCTCTTTTTTTTTTTTTTGTTTTATTTGTAAATGAAACTAAAGCTTTAATTAGCTTTAGAAGAAAACAAAGGCCACAGCATATGTATTCTGAAAACGCACAAGGGAAATAAAATACCTGTCATGGAGAGAAATGAGAGAACCATTTTCCTTTAGTCAATACAGTAAAAATTCAAAAAAGTCTATGTATGGAAGTTTTTTTGTCTAACCTCAATAACGTTATATTTGAAGAACTGTATGAACTATGCATCAAGTTAATGGTAATGATAATCCCCAAAATCAATACAGAAAATATCTTGCTTATTTAGTAGAAATGTCTTAATTGGGACTTTCAAGGACTAAAACAAAACTAACCATTTCGTCTCCAAATATATTTTGAAAGGAACATGTATTTTCAGATGAAGATGATTTATGGGAGAAGGGGTTTCATTTAATGTCAGGTCCTTAGGCCGTTATCTCAGCTGAGAGCAAAATCCAATTTTTGCACATCTGTACTACGAATTCGGTTGCTATTCGCTGCATTTATTTGTATTTTCAGACTGATTTCCTGTGGAATGAGGCGCTCTGTGCTTGTGCTTACCTCTGTTGCCCCCTGTGATGTTTTAAACCTATTGGGCAACCTCAACCAAGTTCAAAAGGGTGAAGGACTACTCAAACGTAATCTACCAGTTTTACAAAAGACTGAAGAAACAGACCCCAAATGTTAGAAAACTTCAGAAGAGGCTGGAGAATTTACCTGTTTTGTGTCGTGTTTGGCAGCAGCTAATTTATAGGTCCGAATTAACCCCAGCGCTTAATCGCTTTTGCTTAGTGAAGGTGACCTTACGATGGAGAGGAGCGCAGAAGCAGAGCACACGTTTCCCTGGGGAACCAGGCTTCGGCAGCTCTGCTGTTTGCTCTGGTGGTTTTTGGCATTGCCAAAAAACTTGCTTTGGCAAGTTATTTTGTGTCTCAAAGCAAGCTCTGAACAAACCGGTGTGGCAAATAGTGGCCATCTGATGTGGACACCTGAAGTGCATCAAGGACTATTTCACCCTCCCAAGCAGAGTGAGCAAGCCTGCGGTTATACTGTACTTTCTACCTAAACGCTCATTTTAAAAACCAATTCGCTGTGCTGCTGTTGTTTTACTAGATGATATTTTTGCTTATATTGTTCAACATAAAGACCAGTTATTGTTGTGGGTAAGTGCTGGACAAAATTATTCCCTTAAGCTTGATTAGTACTATCAGATGGTGAAGTATCTCTCTGAAGTGTGTCTTTAAGTACCTTCTATACCCTACTTAAAAATTGAGTAAAACCTGTATTTTACAGCCTACTTTGAAAATTGGGTAAAAACGCCTGACACTGTAGTTTCAGTGATATGTGGGCATGCCAAGAACTGTCTTACTTGGTGCTGTCCTTCAGTGCAGATTGAATTAGTTGGCTTTGCTTCCTGCTGCTCCTTTGTGCTAGGAAAAGAACGGCGCACACAAGTTCATTGGGGAAACGGGGCTTCATCCTTTACAAACCAGTACAGGATGATTGACCATGCTTCAAAGAGCACAGCATCAGAAAGGTAGTTTATTAGCAGGAAGGTGAGATGAACAAATGGTTTGTTGTGATGGGTATCAAGTACAGAATAACAAAACGTATCCGCAGTTCTTAGCCAAAACAGTTAAATTTTATTCTTTGCTAAGTGTGTCACTTAAAAAAACAAACTCCCAAAGCCTCATCAGTTGTTTTGAATTTCGGTAACTGAATTCAATCTTCTAGTGAGATGGCAGTAAGCTGTACTGGGTTGGTCATGTACGTTAATTTCTTGGCTGGTGTAATGAGGCATATAGTTGTCATGCAGGGTCACTGTGGGCACAGGAAATTGTGCCAGTCGGAAGTGATAACTTGCATTCTGTCCTGCCCAGGTGGAATCGCAAAGATTTGGCTGCACCGGCCCAGGCTGTAGCCAAGAGCTCATCATGCATGCAGAAACTTGAAAGATCAGATGGTGCCTTATGTGTATGGCAGGGGAGCAGAGATTAGTCAGGAACAGATACAGTTTGTATGTCAGCATATTTTATATTTCCATTCTTTATTTTTGACTTCATAATTTAAATCCATTGATAGCTATCGTGCCATCTTCTGCTTATTTCTTTAGCTTATTTGACTGCGTTTTAAACTTCATTCGTATTGCAGCCCTTTCACTGCTGTGCTCTTGACACAAGCTGAGGATGCATCATTTAGCATGATCCTGTGTTTTGCTTTGTTCAGTGAAATGACGACAGTAGGATGATGTATGTTGAGCTAAATATATCCTCAGGGTTTAAAAATGGCATTTGGTTGGACATATGGGGCAGTGCTGTACGACATCAAGTGTCATGCATAAAAAGATCGTGTTTCTTCATAAAAATCATACATCTTTGGCAGTTCTCAAGGTGTGTTATAGACCCAGTTATTTTTGCTACTGATGTGACCTTCACAACGTGTTTCTTGGGGTCTGACCTGCACTGTCATGTGGTAAAAAGATGTTCCAACCCATATGTCTAATACTGTAAGGCCATTAATATAATCAACAAGAGATTATTTACAAACTAGAACTAGCTTTAACAGCAAATCAGAGTATTTTCTTGATACCTGTTTAAGAACTTGGTGAGCTGTTAATTGAAGTACCTTAAATCCAGGCTCTGATTTTTAGAGATAGTTTATTTTTCTTGAGTGATTGGCCATATGACTTTGAGCTGTCATTGGAGAGGCTTCTTTGCTGGAATCAGTGATTTAGTTTGACACAGTGCAATATGCTTTAGGTTAGTAGAATTTTTCCATAACCCAGTTTGCCATAAAAATGTAAAGAATTGTTCTTGTCGCTTTTTATAGTGGAATGAAAATAATAACGTATTTCATACACATCCTGCATTAAAGAATCATAGAATAGTTTGAATTGGATGGCTAATCACAAATTGCTATTTTGAATACAAAAAAAAATTATAAGATAAAGCCCAAAACGTAAAGCTATCTGCCTGTAGAATCTAAACTTACGCTTTTGAGAAGATGCTTCATGCTTCTACTCGTGGGCTGCACACAACTGGTGCCTTGCCCCCGTTCAGCTGTTTCAACTGCTGTTGAATCAAATTCATGTGTTTTTTCGATATGATTTTAGTATGTGATTGTGAGCGATTTGCTTATTGACTGGTATAGCAGAACATTAAATGCAATCTGAGATATGACAGATTGTGCAAAGTTATTTGGAAATACTGTTTTGGCCTTTATTTGAGCTACTGGATAGTGATGAAAAGGAATGGGAAAGAAAAGACTTTTTTTTCTTGGGGAACCCAGAATCCTTCTTTTCTTAGTGGCTAAGGAGAAAGCATATTATCCTTGGGAAAACACCACGGCATACTTGAATTGCAAGGGCACTGAGCTGAAGACAAGCACTCACATGCTCCTAGCTGGGGAGGACAAAGACATGAAGAAAATAAGGAAAGAAGAAGAAAAAAAATGGCTGTCTTTCATTCTCAAAAAGAATCATGCTTTCCCAGGCTGGTTTAACTTGCAGTAACAGAAATCAGTTGCTAGAGTGCTTCAGGGAAGGTATTCTGGTTTGGTTGGTTGGTTGGTTTAGTGTAGCTGTTACGAGGGGTTCACCTTAAGAAGAAACAATTGCAAGAATGGGCAGGAAGTAGAAATAAACTGTTGTTTCTGGGGCTGACAGTGCGCATTACTGTGGTTGAAGGTACATTTGAGAGCTCCAAAGTTCAGCAAAGAAAAGGTATCTGGTGACTACTAGATGAGTGAGATCTAGTATGAATACTACTGATTTATTTTCACCCAAAGACATGTCCTTGAAAAAAATGCCCGTGTCCAGCCCATTGCCCCGGATAACAGTTTCTCATCTGTTTCTCTCTCCTTCCCCTTTCTCTGTCATGGCACTCACGTTCTAAATACCTGTGTAAGGTTTTTGTCCATTTTAAATTTCTGCCTCTCGAAGCAAAATGAGAGGTTTTGCTATAGTATATGATAGATTTTTAATTCCTGTGCAGAGAACATGTCAAAAATTTATTTTAGTTGCTTTGTATTTTATTCACATGGAAAGGGAAGAGTGCCAACAAAGTCAGGTTTATCCATTTCTAACAACAGATTGGAACTCTGGTCTGGTGATGAATTGAGAAATCATTTAGCCAAACTTTTATCTGATGGATTTTCCTGTGATATGTTATCCTTAGGGACTGTGGGAAGAGGAAGTAGGAAAGCTTTGGCATATGGACTAAACTTAATTTGTGTGTGCTTAAAAATGGGAAAAAAGTTCTCTGTCAGCCTTTTTGTGGGAAGTTAGAGAAGCCCCTGGCATGTTAAGCAAGCTGTTGAGATTACGTAGTAATGAATAATGCATGTGTACCAGTGGAGAGATCTCACTGCTGATTATTTAAGTGGATATTTTTTTGGCCGAACTACTTGTGAAATATGCAGATAATTTCTTATTATTAGCAGAAGAGATAAAGAGAAGATTGAAGAAAGTTTCAGAAGATTGAATGATTTGGAGTGATTTGCTATAGGAAGTGGTTAACCACACTAGTTGCGTGATTTTGGAAGACTGGCCATATGCATTTGCAAGCAAAATTGTCACCATGTAGAGATTGTTCAAGCTGCCTGGCTCTGAGGAACTCATCTAGAAGATAATACCAATGTTCATCTTAGGATCACAGAATCATTTAAGTTGGAAAAGACCCTTAAGATCATTGAGTCCAACTTAATCCTAACACTACCAAGTCCACCACTAAACCATGTCGCTAAGCACCACACCTACATGTCTTTTAAATACCTTCAGGGCTGGTGACTCAGCCATTTCCCTGGGCAGCCTGTTCCAATGCTTGACAACCCTTTCAAGTGAAGAAATTTTTCCTAATATCCAATGTAAACCTCCCCTGGCACATCTTGAGGCCATTTTCTCTCATCCTGTCCCTTGTTACTTGGGATAAGAGACCGACCCCCACCTCTCTACACCCTCCTTTCAGGTAGTTGTAGAGAGCGAGAAGGTCTCCCCTCAGCCTCCTTTTCTCCAGGCTGAACAACCCCAGTTCCCTCAGTCGCTCCTCACAAGACTTGTGCTCCAGACCCCTCACCAGCTTCGTTGTTCTTCGTTGCTCTTCAGAGCCAGGGATGTGGTTTATAGCTGTGTTCCCTCTTAGCCCATATCCAGCAGTTTTCATGGGTCAATGAAATACAGTTCCAAGCAACTCGTGTGGGAGGAAAGAGTTTTAAACATCTTTCGAGCACAGGCTGCAATTTGAGTATTTCTGTCCTCTCCACCCCATGGTGTCCTCACAGGGCATCACAGCCATTTTCACTGTCTTCCCCTTTTCTCTTGAGTAATTGATACTTTTTTGATTCACAAATATCATAGAATCATAGAATCACTCCGGTTGGAAAAGACCCTTGGGATCATCAAGTCCAACCATCAACCCCACTCTACAAAGTTCTCCCCTGTGAAACAAATGAGATGTGTGGGGTTCCCTATAGAGAATTTTCGTGCTGGGGATGGTGGGAGAGGCAGACTTCCACCTTTTGGGAGAATCCAAGGAATTTGATGAAGCAAGGTAGAACAAGTTCTTTACACTGTGACTATTTCTATAGGAAGGCTGACACTTGCGTTTCACTCAGAAACAAATCAGGATTGTGGCTTTCAGGGAAGTACAACTGCTTTCCTGCTGTTTAAAAGGAGTTTGCTCTCAGTGGGGGGCAAGATTTAAAGAGGCACCTGTCACCTCTGTGTTTCCTCCCAGCTGAGCTTGATGTCCCCTCCAAAGCTTGGCTGGGTCTGTGGAGCTCACGCAACAGCAAGTCATCTTCCCTGGTGTCCCTCGCACCTCCCAGTTCAGGTGTATGGCTTCAGCTAGACTGAAATTAGATGATGAGAGGGAATATTGTAACATCTATTTCTATTTATGGATCCAACTAAAGTTACCTGCTAGTACCATGTCAAACATCAGGACTACCACTGCCCTGTGTGTTGTTTTTTAAATTTATTTGGACTTCTTTTAAAATTAAATGTGCATACTTAAATAACCACTTGAAATGAATAATTTTAATATGCTGAGGGTACGGTTTTATTTTACTTGCTACATCTCTCTCTGACTCACGCGACTCTTAACCGAAAAGACAGAAAATGTATTTAAGTTTCCTTAATAAGAATTGCATGTTATTGTATATTGACAACAGAAGCTGTGGGTACAGTAGCTGGGCAGTCTGAATTCCTCTCTTCACGAGTATGAGCAATACAGGGCACACTTCTTCCATGCAGCAGTGCTAGCGTCCCACAAATCCAGTTCAAAGGGAGTAACATCAGCTTGTTTCACACGTGCACTTTGCTTTTGGCCTTTTGTTTTTGCGTAAAGTTACCATTGTGTGTTATCCAGGGGCTGTTAAAGAGCTTCTGTTCCTCATTCCAAAGGGCTGTGACTACAGTACAACACACCAAAGGTCTTGACTGTTCTCAGATTTGTTTACTCAGATAGATACAGAAATATATCTCAGGTATATTTATTAAGTGTTGTCTCATTGCAATGAGTTGAATTCAGTGTATTGCCCAGGCACTTGATGAAGGATGCAAATCACGTTAGAGAATCATGTTGTTGGAGAGACTCATGGCAGGATCCCTCAGCTGCTCGTAAATGCTATTTATTGACCCTCTTGACACACTTTGTCTCCTTCCAATATCACGTGAACTTCCTCCCTAATGTATTGGACCTTATCAAACACTTCACACGTGGATCCTGGTTCATCACCCCGTCAGATATCCAGAGCTTTGGCTCCACTTTCAAAGGTCTGCGCAGCTCTCACCTCTCAAGTCAAGCTTTACATCCTCTGCTTTGCTGTCATCCCCAGTCTCATTTTTTTCATCTTTTCAGCTAATTGACTCCTTTCTTTCTCTTATGTGGCCTCTAACGTATATCATACCACTGTTTGGCTCACATTTAAGTTCACGTAGATTCCTCATCAGGACTATTTTGCTTAAATTGAGAGTAAAAGACTTCTTTCTCTTTCCTAAACCTCTGTTGACCTGACTGTGACTCCATGCAAATCCTATACCAAACCTTATTTGCTTGCACACTGCTTCAGTTTGTGTGCCTCATCTCTCAGCTTTTGTGCTTCTGTTTTGCTGTGGGTTCCGTGGAGTTTCAGAGCTTCTGAAGGTCACTTATAAATTTGCTTCATCCTTTCGTCAGACATCGTCTTGTTCCAGTAGCAGAAGACTTAATCTGGTAAATTGGTTTTAGTTAAATTGTGATCTTATTGCTAGGAATTGAGTCTAAAATACACCGCATAGGATTTTTCTCCCACTCTTGGCAATAATGACCCCAAATTCTTTCTAAAATTGCATTGTGAAAATATGTCAGTGAGCAGGAGCCTGGAAATACAGTTCTTGACAGAGGTATGGTACTTTGGCGCTCACTGTCTCTGTTCATTTGCCATAGTTCCTACCATCTCTGGCTTCTTCGATTTCTACTTCTTCCACTTCCATACATCAAAAGCAATGCACAAACAAAAGCAGTTTATAAATAGAATGAAGTGGAGATAATTAGTGGGACTCGGGGAAGAGTTTTCAGCATTCTTGTGATTTGGTTCATTGGTGACTACTAGATTTTAGCTCAAGAAAAATAATTTTAACGAGCATCTTTGCAATCCCTGCCCATCGCTGCCTGCCCCAGGAAATGCGTTAATACTTCAGAGCTTTCATGTGCTCATCTGTGTCTTGCTTTTGGGGGAATTAATGGAATTTACCCTGTAATTTCACTGAGCAGATATATTGCTTTTCTGTCTTATTTAGGTTACATGAAAGAATTGAGGAAGGAAAATGCTGTGCAACCTTGTTGGGAACAGAGATTGTTAAAGGCACAAATGTTTTTAGAATTATGTCATAATAATACCTTGTTTAAAGTAATTTGTCAATTATAATGGAACCATGACACTATTAGATGCTGATTTTTCTTTTGTTTGCTTGCACATTATTTAGAGTAGCAAGTTTGTGTTGTTTTTTTTTTTTTCCTTTTTCCTTTGGGAGTATGCTAACAGGAGCGCCGTAAGTAGAAAATGATTTTCAAAAATATACTGTAGAGAGATGGAGACATCACAACTGGCTCGATCTGTAACACACGTTTAAATGCGGCTGAATAAGTTTAAAAGGATGAATTTAAATCAAGCCTTCAGATAAAATTTAGGCATGAATGTAGGAAAAAAAAGTAACAATAGAGCCAAAGGACCTCTCGTTAATCTCCTCTGCAGTTTTACCGATTGCGTTGTCCTCCTGACCTTCCATATTACGTTACAGGTTTGTCTGTTTAGAGCAGCCTTTTGTGTAAGGGTGGAAGAAGTATTTTCTGTGGATATTGGATTTTTTATAGTGGTTTTGAATATTTGTGAAAATATTTGTATGTTCATATCATCTAAGCTTCCACAGAGTTGTAGACATTTTGGTAGACCCATGGGGGTCCTCTAGTCCCATCTCCCATTCAGAGAGAAGCTGTTGCCAACAGTAGATCAGGTTCAGATGTCACTTTTCTAGCAGTCACTTGTTTAACACCTAAAAGTCTCCTTAAAAGTTTCTATACTTTGATCTCCATCCTTCCAAATACTAATCTCTGACCCTTTTAAAGAGTTGTTGGATTATCTGTTCAACTGCTAACCACTGACCGCTGAGTTTAATGACATGAGGCCAGCTGAGTCATTTGAATTTGAGCATTTCAGCTCTTGGAAGGCCATACAGCATATACCAGGCGTGTAGTACTAAACTTCAAATGTCTCTACTGCCAAGATTGGAGCATCAGCAAGGAGTTGATACAGCTGAGAGGGAACCAGATCATTTGAAGAAAAAAATCAGGTCCTACGCCACAAAAACCCCTGAGAAAATAAATCCAAAGCTCATCCTTGCAAAAGATTCCTTGGCTCCCACCTCATTAGAAAATCTGATACATTGGGTACTGCCATGCAATAACCAATGGCTACTACATTAACATGAAGCAGAGTTAACTTTTTTTCACACAAAACTCTACTTTCTGTTGACCTGAATTTGCTCTCTAGCCCAGTTTTTCTCACTATGTGTAACCATTCAGAGTGCATCTTCCAAGAAAAATTTGTTCATCCCTACAATAAGACCTGGATGATGGCAGTTGGTTGCCAGTTTTAGAGTCTGCCATAACATAAGAAGGGTTATATAGAATCATAGAACATCTCAAGTTGGAAGGGACCCATAAGGATCATTGAGTCCAACTCTCCGCTCCTCGCAGAACTACCTAAAACTAAACCATATGACTAGGAGCGTCATCCAGATGCTCCTTGAACTCTGACAGGCCTGGTGCCGTGACCACTTCCACATACAACTCCAGTCATCATCTGTAACAGTAAGGATGAAGAAGAAAGTCATCTGGCCTTGACCCCCTGAGAGCAGAGTGTGATGGCTCCAAGAGGCGATGCAGCAAAGTTGGGTATGGACTGTATTGAAGCAGTTATTTTCAAGGAGCAGTATTTTCAAAGACTCTGCGTCTATCCGACAGCTGGGTTATGCTTGTGAGAAAGCAGCTGGTTTTTTGTCAGAGTAACGTGCTCCAGGATTACTGGAAAATGCAATTTTGGATGAGGTGAACTTCCCTTGGCTGTTGGTGGATCACGCTTATTTGCACTTACCCTGAAAGGGAGGAAAACTTGTCGCTTTTAGCAAGTTGTCAGCGTCCTGTTGACTTGGAAGAAGTAGACTTTGAAAACTGAATCCTGTCCACTGTTCAGTGCTGCCTGCTCCCGCCTGGTTATCCGGAGACTGACTGGGATGCTTGTAGGTCATAGCTGCAGTCTTTTGAAAGCTAGCCACAGGTTGCGGTTAGAGAAATCAATTTTCCTCTAGCAATAGGTGAAGTGAAATACCTCTTGCAAAAGCCCTCTGTGATCTGTAATCATTCTGCTTGTCTGTGCTCCTAGTTTTGCTGTGCTGGAAGTAGGAGGCAGCACTTGAGATTTTAATTTTGGGCAATCAGGAGAGTGCAGTCTGAACTGACTTGACCAAAATGAAAAATGATGATGAACTTGCAACCACTGGACAGATACCGAGAGGAATCAATGGTTAACATTTCCAGATTATTTTATATTTAGAATCTGAATAAGCTAAATCCAGGCTGAAGGATTACAGCAGGCCTTTCAGATGGAACATTGCAGCAGTCGTTTTCGAAGAGATAAAGGAACTGTACTTCTGATAAGGTTTGCATGAGGAATCCTCCAGTCCTTACATCACTGCAAATGAAAACTCAGTTTATAAAAAGTAATGTAAAAAACAGTCCGTTATGTCATAAACCTTAGAGAGCAAAACATTTTCATAGCCTTTGATAGTCATAATGTGTTCAAAGCACTACATGTGCTATTTGTAAATTGTCTTGAAGCCGGAGAAGATTAATCTGGGCAGCTCCTGAGCGTGCGCAACGCATTGGACAGACGTCGGAGTTTTCCACTCACTTCATTTCTCCCTGTCTGTACTTTTGATGTTCCCATTTCCTTTAAGGTAAACTGTAAGTCTGAATTTCCTGACTTTCTAATATTTGGAGTTTATTTGGTTTATCACTACAGACTTTTAAAATTACTGCAGTTACCAAAATGTGCCTTCAGGCTTCACTTTGTCTTAGCTTTTGTTTGCAAGCATGTAGCATATTGTGGTGCATCCTTGTGGTACTATAAAATTCAACTTTTAGCAAAAACTGTGAGCTTTTATTTGTAAACATCGCACTGTAACAACACCACTAAGACTGAAAAATTTGAGTACCACTGGAACTTTCACTGCAATATTATGAAGAATGGATGAGACTAGAGAAAATAATAGGTATTGACAATTACCTCTTTGTCATTTTTTTGCCAGAAAATCTCCGTGCTCTGCATGCTTTTCGAGGGAAGAATAAAAATTTCTTTTCTTGTCCCTAGTCCATATCATTTAATCATTGCTTGTTGTGTACGGGCTTGTAGAGTATCAGTTATAGTTCAATAGCTTTTGTCTAGAGCTCATTATCTGTAATTGAATGTATGCACCAAGCTGAATATGTTTATTTGTAACTTGATAATTAAGCTGCTGCAGACACTTATTCTGGGAGAAGGGAGGAGAGGAGACAGACAGCCTGTTATCCCGCAAACACTGCTCTGGCCTGAAATGGGAAAAAGATGAGGTGTTTGAAGGGGATCAAAGTTCACCTCTCAACATTAACAACCACTGTTTAAATCTCACTGGTGTTACAGTTGTTTGTTTATTAATTTTGTCTCTAAACTAAGTAGGCACTGAGGAAAAGGGGCTTCATCGTTCTTGTCATAGATTGTGATGACCCAGATGTTACTTAAGACTGGTGGTTTAAGGTTCTTTAAGACTCATGCTGCCCAATTTTTACCACTGTAGCTCCTAATTGATCTGTCCTGTGGGCTAAGAAGTGGCGATTTCTCCAGTTCTTAGGCAAAATGGGTAGAATGTGGTGTGTGGGAGCACCTTTCACAGAATCACAGAATGGTAGGGGTTGGAAGGGACCTTCGGAGAACATCTAGTCCAACCCCCCTGCCAAAGCAGGGTCACCTAAACCAGGTGGCACTGGAACGCATCCAGGCAGGTCTGGAATGTCTCCGGAGACGGAGACTCCACCACCTCTCTGGGCAGCCTGTGCCAGGGCTCTGCCACCCTCAAGGTAAAGAAGTTTCTCCTCATGTTGAGATGGAATTTCCCGTGTTCCAGTTTGTGTCTGTTGCCCCTTGTCCTCTCACTGGGCACCACTGAGAAGAGCCTGACCCCATCCTCTTGACACCTGCCCTTTAGATATTGATCAGCATTGATGAGATCCCCTCTCAGTCTTCTCTTCTCCAGGCTAAACAGACCCGGGTCTCTCTCTTTCTGTTGTTACAGCTGATACCAAAGTATGTGAAGCTTCTTTAAAAAAAAAAAAAAAATACTGAGAGCAATTTTAATGGGAGTATATTACATTATGGTATATCTTGGTGATGAAAATGAGAGCCTACTGACATCTGGTAGCCATGATTGCTAACATTTCAGGAAGCACAAAAGCAGGGATGAACATAAAAGTCTTTCTTTTTCGGTTCCTGATTCCTTTCCTATGAGGTTTTGAATAAATCAGACGGATAGTGCGACCTTAATTTTTATGAAATATATCTTAGTTCGCTAATGCTTTCTCAGAGCAGACCTGAGATGACATTATAGAACATAACTGCTTTGTTTTTGCTCTAGTTACCCTTATGCATTTTCTAAAGTAGAGCATGTTCAGTTGAATTTTTATTTTCTGTTAAGTGTAAGAGTTGGTACTACATTATGTCCCATTAATCATGTTTTAAAAATAAGTCCAGATCCTGAGAGGAAAATCACTACATTCACTGATTGACTCTCTAGGTAATGAAATAAGTAAAAAAAAAATGCCTTGGGAAGACCTACTGTGCTGCAGGGTCCTGATCACTGGCTATATTCTTGCAAGGTACTGAAGGGCAGGTTTAACATCTCTGCGTAAGTTGTCCTTCTAAAGCCAGTGGGACCATGAACCTAAAAGAAAAAAGATGATGGGACTCTTCAGAGGAGTGTGGCGCCTGAGAGGTCGGTCTTTCTGTTGCTGAAGCCATCCTTACACTCAGGTATGCAGTGTATGCGAGAGAATAATCCAAAGAAGAATTTCTATCACTTGGTTAAAGATCTTGATAAACTCTTTGTTGAGGTTGGTTGAATGTATCAGGTTTGCTTTAACAAGTAGTCAGCCTTAGTATGCTCTTAAATAGTAAAACATGCCAGAGATTAGTGTTTTAAGATGGGGGTGTGATCACTGAAATCTCACTACCAGGTTTGCGAGTCTGGGCTGGAGTTGTTGGTTTTGGAGCCTGCAGCCATTTTTGCAAGCTAAAATGGGCCCCAATACCCTGGTATTGAAGGTGCTCAAAACAGCCAAGTGACATCTATGTGCAGAACGTCTCAAAAAGGGACAGTTTGGTTCCAGGCTGAACTCCCACCAGTATTTCTCATTTGCCAGGTAAAAACTGGTTTATGATCTGTACTGTTATTGTCCATGAGTTTATTTCACGGGAGTGGAAAAAGGCAACAAGTCATGACAGTCTGAAAGAGTTGGGGTTGTTCAGCCTGGAGAAGAGAAGGCTCCGGGGAGCCCTTAGAGCCCCGTCCAGTACCTGAAGGGGCTACAGGAAAGCTGGGGAGGGGCTCTTTGCAAGGGCATGTAGCGATAGGACAAGGGGCAATGGCTTTAAACTAGAGCAGGGTAGGTTTCGATGAGACATTAGGAAGAAGATCTTTACAAGGAGGGTGGGGAGACACTGGAAGGGGTTGCCCAGAGAGGTGGTGGAGGCCCCAGCCCTGGAGACATTCAAGGCCAGGCTTGATGAGGCTCTGAGCAACCTGATCTAGTTGAAGATGTCCCTGCTCACTGCAGGGGGGTTGGACTAGATGACCTTTAGAGGTCCCTTCCAACCCAACACATTCTATGATTCTATGATTCATAAAGAAACGGATATTGCGAAAGTGAGCAATGGTCGTAGGGCACATGACAGAAATTGGTAGGATTTGTGGCCTGGAATGTATGGTGTGTGCATGTATAAATATGCACATACACAAAAATACATGGGACTGTGTACCCTAAGGCAGGGTTTACTACCTAGGTTTGGTTTATGTCCTGCTTGGGGAAGTTTGAGGTGTTGGGTACACTCCCGGTTGTGTGAGCTTTTATAAACACCTTCATCATCTCCTGGGTACTGCAGCTATCCGTGATGATGGCTTTGATCCCCTGAGTTTTAATGACAGGACTGCCTTCTGCCTGTGTTCTTTAATAACTGTTGTTTTGGGATGTTCTCTTTGTGTTGTGATGTAGGATCACAGCTCAGGGGGGATTGCTTTGAATCTCCCCAGCTTGTCTTGGTATGTATTTTAGTTTTTGAGAAAAAATGTACCCAGAAGCCATTCTGAATTAGCTCATCTTTACGGACTTAAATGCAAAGAGCAGTTGTATGAGGCTGCAGACAGATTCGTGGTTTAATTTCGTCACCTTTTTCTGACACTGTTATGAGAGACCCAATTGCTGTTACATTTGTGCATTTATAATCCCTTAGAATTAGTGTTCTATTCTGGAATAAAGTGGAATATAAGGGAGAAATAAATATCTGCCTCTGAATTCACTTTCTTCCCTTGAAGCTATGTAAGTGGAGTCTCTCTCTGGCATTATGTTTGAAAGACCGTTAAAATCATCCATTTGATATGATACTGTGAGAGCTTTTTTAATTCTGACAGCTTGCCTTAATGCAGAAAAAATGACCTTAATATATAAAATGATTAAAACTTGTGAATTAGTAGGCTCTTTGAGTATGGCAGAATTTTTCCTGGAGTGACCATTGGATCATACTGCTATAAATTATGCAAGTACCCAGGAAGATGTTTTCTCCGCAGGGATTTACCATCCTCACTTCATCCTGTAATGTACTTGCTTCCTTTCCATAGAATAATTTCAGTTAGACAGAGGAGGATCCCTGGAGGTCGTCTCAGCCACCCTATGCCTGTACAAGTTCACCAATCTGCATATATGTTTATATACAGTAAAAGTATTGTGACAGTTTAAAAATACGGATAAAAAATCTCTGTTTTCTTACTGCTGGATTTCCTCAATTTCGTTTTTGCTAATCTTTTGTAGAACTTCTCCATGAAATATTTTTCAGCAGGTGCCTCTGTATTTTGTGGCTTTTTTCTATGGTTCTGATGTTTCCCATGTGTTAAAATAGTTTTGACGGTTACTTCTCTGTTCATTTCAATGTAGCCTGAAAGTCTGTGGTTTTGCTGTTTAGTATTCTTTTGTGCTTGGAAATGGGCAACAGTTAGGATTTATTTGCGGGTGGGAGGATCTTAGGAGTTAGCCTGTGGTGGATTTATTTTGCCTGTTTGAATGCAGTGAATATAATTCACTGAGGGATTGCTGAATGCTCAGAAAAAGATAAAAAAATAATTAAACCCTTTGAATATTTTCTCTCTTTTCACAAGTATGTTGTCTTAGAGACAAAGATAAAATGACACAGTTTTTGAAAGCATCCCACCCAAACACAACAGCATCTAAGCTGAGAGTCAACAGCGAAAATGTGCGTGAAGATCTATATTGTCTCTCCGTGTACACATGTATACACATACGTCTGTGTATATTTGAAGTTGTATAATTCACATGTCCACTTTCACAATCTGATTTCTTATCCTAACTGCATCCTGGGCTGCGTCAAAAACATTGTGGCCAGCGGGTCAACGGAGGTGATTCTGCCCCTCTGCTCCGCTCTGGTGAGACCCCACCTGGAGTGCTGCGTTCCAGCTCTGGAGTCCTCAGCACAAGAAGGACATGGACCTGTTGGAGCGGGTCCAGAGGAGGCCACGAAGATGATCCGAGGGCTGGAGCATCTCTCCTATGAGGACAGGCGGAGGGAGTTGGGGTTGTTCAGCCTGGAGAAGAGAAGGCTCCGGGGAGACCTTAGAGCCCCTTCCAGTCCCCAAAGGGAGCCTCCAGGAAAGATGGGGAGGGACTCTTTATCAGGGAGTGGAGCGATAGGACACAGGGTAACGGTTTCAAACTGAAGGAGGGTAGATTTAGATTAGATATTAGGAAGAAATTCTTTACTGTGAGGGCGGTGAGGCAGTGGAACAGGCTGCCCAGTGAAGTTGTGGCTGCCCCATCCCTGGAGGTGTTCAAGGCCAGGTTGGACGGGGCTTTGAGCAACCTGGGCTGGTGGGAGGTGTCCCTGCCCAGGGCAGGGGGTTGGAACTGGGTGATCTTTAAGGTCCCTTCCAACCCGAGCCATTCTATGGTTCTATGATTCTATGCCTTACATTTATTATTTATTGCATACCATTATTTAAGTGCCAATATACACTGTAAATTATATATGGTGATCTCTGATGTTGTGGTAGCAATTCAGTGGAGCAACCATGTTTAACATCATCTAAGAGTATTCCTGAGCAGTGTTGTCTGTTTACCGGGTTTTCTTTTGGCTTGGTAAGGCATCGCAGCAGAGGGGTGTTGAAGCTGCCTTTGGGGTAGATTTTATGATTAGAGAGACTTGCTCTGTGCTCCTTTCCATTTGGGAAGGAAGCAGAGCGTGCCGCAGCTGCAGGCGTTCAACCTGAGACCTCTCTGACAAATGCCCACGATACGCAAAGAAATCAAGTGAGATAGATAGTTTCTAAATTAGGTGCTTTGAGTCCATGAGGCAGAAAACTCAAGTTAAATTATCAGACAAAATGCTTGACCAGTTGGCTTCATAGGCATCTCATAGTCAAGTATTTGTTAAAATTGGGGGGTTTTTATTTTTTTTTTCCTTCTGCCCAAACATATGCACTGGTTTTGTATTCTTATTAAGAGGGCTAATACCTGTTGCTGAAAATTTACCGACTCCCTATAATGGTATAAGCAACTGACATAGGGTTTCTTGCCACGTCTCCCATTTGCTTAAGTCCCAGGTAGATATTAAGTCTTCACAAATATAAACCCTGGTAGCAACTGAGCCATTTTTTAGTTTTTGTAACTATAGTGAATAATGGTGAGACTTGAACCTATTTGATGATGCCTAGGGGGGCATTTTTGGCTTGAATACCTGACCTATGAATTCCACTTCTGGTGATAAATAAATACCCCTTAGCCCACCCACCCCCTGAAAAAAACCCAGCCCAACAACAAATTTCGGCCCTATTTGGCCCATTTTGGTCATAAATTATGCTAAGAACATTTTGGGCCTCTTGCTGTGGATTATGGGGAGTGAGCAGAACGAGGTGCTCCGTTTCTATCTGTTTGAATGGATGTCACAGGCTGGGATGCAACTGACCAGCGTTTTCAAATGGCATTTCCAAACCCTTCAAGCAAAGTTGGGTTCCTCCTGAACTTCTGACAAACTGCTCACGCGTTCTCTGTCTGGCTAAGTTTGGGTGGTGTCGTGGTAGTTTTTCACATATTGGAGTTTACAGTACATTTTCCAGCCTTTTTGGAGCAACTGTTTGGATTTTTCTTCTTGCTTGAAATGCAAATGTTAAGATCTATTTGTTGCCAACTGACAGAAAGCAAGAAAAATTATTTTAGGAGAAAGAAATCAAGCAAGCAAGCATAGCCATTCATTATTTAAATGACTGTGTTTCATGGCAATTTTGTCTTGAAATAACCTTTTGGTTTTGTAAATTGTGCAGCACTCTTTTTCAGCAGACAAAACTCTTTGTCACACACGCAAACCCCTTTCTGACACACGCGTTGATATCTCAGTAATGGAAAGGTGGGAGCAGATAATTAGCAAATAGTATTAACCAGCAGAATGTTCCAGTGAGGGTAATGAATCAGTGTTTTGCTTTCATAAATGCATGTTGGTATCCAAGCAATTTGGCAACCCTTTAGGTTTGACCTGAGAAAATAATTAGAAGAGGATTTTTTGTCTATCCCCGCATTCAGTATCCCAGAGTTGTCTTTCCCGTCCTGCCGCTTCCATGCAGAAATGTGGAATCGAGAGGTTATTCCCCACTGATGCAAAGAAGTTTGTTGGCGATGGCTCTTTTGTTAGGATGACTGTATAAGATGGACATTCTTGTTGAAGATCAGTCCCTGAGGTGAAGTCACAGGATGTGCCAGTTGAGGCTGCCAAGGTGTTTCAGGAGATAAGTTAGAAAGTGGCTGTGCGGTACATGCAGTATTTTTTCTTTGCCATCTGCCTGAAAGAAGTACCTTTAAGGAGATTCAAATCAAGGAAAAAAATTGCAGTGATTGTTTCCAAATGGCCCATTCTGTGCAGAATCAGTTGCTTTAAAGATATAGTCTTTTATAACTTCTCTATTAGAGGTGTTTGGCTTTTTTTCCCCTCCTTTTTATTACCCCACCGATATTTCATGGGTATCCTTAACATAGAAACCGAAGATTATTTAAAGTTAGGTCTAATTTTTCATTCGGAGATCATCAAAGAGCTAGTGATATACACAAAATGTGTTGGTTCTCCCCAAGCTACTTGTATTAGAAAAGAGTTAGTATCTGAAAATGGTTACAACATACCTACATGCAGCAATCTGAACACTGCTTTTGCTCGGGTTTTGAGACAGAGTGTCTGACTTTGAAAGCCACTTTTAGATAACAAAATAATTGCCTTAGGACTCTAGTCGTCTTCTCTTTGCAGATGAAGTTCTTCTGCTATACTATACCCAGAGGAAACTTTTATTTTGTTCATATCTCAGCTGTTTTGTGATCTGTGTGATTTTTCGCCGCGGTCTTTTGGCTTACGGCAAGCCGCCATGTGTGTTATTAGTGAACTCTCTCCGACAGTAATCTCTGTATCTGTTACGATATGGATGAGCCCTACAAAAGCTCTCATAAAAGCTCTCACAAACACTTACCGTGTGAGAGCGAAGGGCTCCAGGCGAGGGCTTGTTTAAAAGGCGCGTTGTATTTCTCATGCACTAGTTTTCAGACTCTCAGTTCAGGAGTGGTTTACTGGAATTAATTTTATTTTATATCTGACATTAACGAAAAATTGCCACTGGTTATTATTTCTTTAAGTAGGCATTTATTTCGATAATTTAAGTTTGGAGGGGAAGAAAAACACACCTGTGTTGGAGCCCCCGGTTATCTATGGTGACTGTAATGTTTGTGTCCGTTGGCACAGTTGTTACTCATCACTGTTCCCTATAAAATCAGACTCATTTTAATGGGTTATCATAGACATTTAATAGAAGAATTTGCTTTGACTCAGCTGTTGAGGAGGAGGAATTGAAGCTGTTGCTCTCTTGGCCCTTCCTGGACTCTGGGCGCGGGAGCTGCCTCCTCTCGGTGCGCAGCGCTCCCGTGGAAAGTGATAATAAATAGTGTTTGTACTGCACATTCAGGTCTTGAGCAAAGCGATGCTTTATATTGGCTTCAAGAAATACGATATTAATAAAATGTAGCTACCACGTTTGTTATATTTCATGATAGTGCTATGCAGAAGTATAAATAAAGAAGTAAGCACACTGAAGAGAGGGAAGGAGATGGCTATTAGGCGGAGCCCACGCTGGCACTGTTTGTACCCAGTGCCTAAAATCACGGCTGTGTCATTAGTAGAGCCTCCACTGATGGGTGGGTCACCATTCAAAAAATTAAATAATCTTTGTCGGTCAGCATCTCAGTCTTACTATATCAATGTTTCATGACTCCACACAACAAAAAACTATTGTTATCTGCAGACAAGTGGGCTGCATTTTAGACCTAAAAAGGGAAATGAAATTCATTAATTAGTGATGATATCCAATTTTATGTTGTCCTTTTTTTTTTTCGTCCTGGTGCTGAGATTGCGAGTTCAACATCTTACACAGATGCATCAGAAAACACCCGGTGCTGCAGCTTAAGGAAGTGAATATTTAATGTTCCACAACAACATGTGACTAAGGCAGGCAATGAAAAAAAATTAGTCCATTATTGGCAAAGATCATACAGACAAAATACATTTCCTTCATGCAGCGGGAAGGAAAAATGCCAGCAAGGATGATGAAGACTTTCTTAATAAGATTTCTGTTTTCAAATATTCCGCGTCAGACCTCTTAATAAAATGAATGCATTAGATGCACAGAGCTAAGATCACTGTTGAATGAGATTATACTCTCGTCCATTTAATAATGATGCAGTTGTAATTTTTTTCCCTACCTTCTCTTGTAACTTTAAATATTCAGTGCTGGGCATTTTGCTTGGATTTAAATGGGTTTATTTATTAGTATTTTTTCTAAATAAGCTTTCCATTTCTGTAATCTGAATAGTACCTCATCTCACAAAAGGCTAAACGTAATTTGTTCCAGTCATCTTGTGACTTCAGCATGTCTATTTACTGCAGAGGCCACACGGACAGGGGCCTTTTTAGGACAGCATTTGAAAATTGAATTTAAAAGGAGCATTTTGGTTTAATTTGCTGGGTCAATTTGTTTAAATCGTCAATAATCTTGTATTTGTCCCGGTGAGACCTTAGACAGAGAGTACATTTGGGCATAATTTTTGATGCTGTAGAATATAGCACTTGTGCTAATAACTGCCGGTAAACTGATACGTTTATGTATTTTTACTTGGAATGACTGATTTTTGGCTTACGTATTATTTGTGATTGACTGCAGGTTGCCTATTCATTTTTCTTTCTGCCTGGGCTATGGAAAGAGGAATTACTCTTTCTCTTTACTTCCTTACTCCCCTCTGTTCTCAGCCGCCTCCCCGAGAGATCAGCTCCAATCTCGGCACCGCGTGACAGTTAGCAGTTGTGACAGGCTAGCCTATTTTTGGAACTCTGTCCCCACTCTTTCCCTGCTGGAAAAGAAAAGCAAGTTTATCTTGAAAAATAAGTCCGTCTGGAAAAGGAGGAGAAAGGTTCACGAGGCACTCGCCACTCGGTGCTTGGGCTGCAGTTTTGCTCATTATTTGTTCAGTTTGTGTCATGGGATGGGAGAGGTTTGCACATCACCTGCCCTTAAGCTCTGCAAGAGCCCTTCTGTTCTGCATGGAAAAAGCAGCAGACTGAATTACAGCACGGAGCTGCATGGATGTTGTCCAGTCATGTCTTATATTTCACACATTTTCTGAGCTGCTTCTGCAAACCCAGAAATACTACTGCTTGTCTCCAAGGAACAGACACAGAAGTTCAGAATTTGGCAGTTAGGGTGGAAAGATTTTTTTTTTTTCTTCATTTATTTTGCCCCTTCTTTAGACTCTGCAGGCTCTCCAAGTAGTAAAATATATGTGTTAAATCATACTGGCATTGGGGTAACATCCATAATGCAGTTCCATGTGAAGAAGTAACTGCTGTGTGCTTAGTGATTACATCTCTTATTTTGATATGGTCTCCTTATAGTCAAACTGCTACATCTGTGTGCATTGCAAACCCAGCCCAAATAAGGCAGAGGTAGTCTTGGGACTTTCTTAGGATTATCAATTAAAAAATATAAAGCAAATGCTAATGTCTGCTAGGGAAAGTGTGGCAGCAGAATCGCATTGTCAATGGATAGTTTTATCGTATCACGAAAGCAAGAGTTTCAAGTTTGTGAAACTGTGACCAAAATTGCTTTTAAATTCTCGTTCCATGTTGTCGCTGTCCCTAAAGCTCAGGAGCACGCTGGACAGCTGATGTTAGTTTTGATGTCCCGAAGCACTATTATTTTGTTTTCTCATAGGTGGCTATTATTGGAACTTTAAAAATAGACTCTGCTGTCTGTCTAATCTATTCATTTAATCTTGTTCTAGATGCTTCCCTTTATTTCCTTATATATGCTGTGAATACCTCTGTGCCTAGACTTTATATACCTGTCATCACTAGAATATCAGAACACCTTTCCCTGGAAAGTTGGTGCCGAGTCATCTTCAGAAGGTGCTCGTCCTCCCCAGATCAGCTTGATATACAAGAAATTAAATACTCAAAATATCAATGCTGTAAGGAGCACAAAAGGAGTGGGGATCACTTGGCCATTCAGGCCTGATCCTGTATTTTCAAGGAGGTCTGGGGAAGCTGCGTTGTTTCAGGCTCCTGAACCACAAGGCACAGATTTATAATGTTAGTTGGCTAACGAAGCAGGTGCCATAAAATCTGCAAAATAAAATATCTTTGGAGGCAAGACTGTGATACCTAATCACAGTGCTCTGTTTACATGGATAACATTTCCTGAATGTGACTTTCCCCTTGTCCCCTTTAAAAGATCATGGTAACGCTATATGGCTCTTTCTGTCCCCTATACCAGCTGAAGCTCAAAATGTACGTAGGCTTATCTGGTTGGAATGGGTTGAATTGAAAGTGAAGCAGTAAATCAATTTACGGCAACAGTAAAGTGTGTATTGATCCCTCCAACTGCACCACATTTCTTTTCCTTTCTACCTCCCAAAGAAATAAATGCAAATGTTACACATTTTAATCCTTCAGGGTTAAGACCTTCTTGAGGAATATAGCTCACCTGATTATATTCTCACCTAGAGGCTTTATTTATTATTGTGTGACATTAAATTCATGCTTCTCTCTCGTCTAAGCCTTCATTACCAGAAGGAGGTGCCCATGGGTGTACAGGTACACACACCATGTTTATACTCTTTCATATCAACGAGCGTAATGCACGTGCACACTGCCTAAATTCACACAATCATAGAATGGTTCGGGTTGGAAGGGACCTTAAAGATCACCCAGTTCCAACCCCCTGCCCTGGGCAGGGACACCTCCCACCAGACCAGGCTGCTCAAAGCCCCGTCCAGCCTGGCCTTGAACCCCTCCAGGGATGGGGCAGCCACAGCTTCTCTGGGCAACCTGGGCCAGGGGCTCACCACCCTCACAGCAAAGAATTTCTTCCTAATATCTAATCTAAATCTCCCCTCTTTAATTTTAAAACCATTACCTCTTGTCCTATCACTACATGCCCTTGTAAAAGGACCCTGCCCAGCTCTCCTGTAGCCCCTTCAGGGACTGGAAGGGGCTCCAAGGTCTCCCCGGAGCCTTCTCTTCTCCAGGCTGAACACCCCCAACTCTCTCCGCCTGTCCTCACAGCAGAGGGGCTCCAGCCCTTGAATTATCATCATGGCCCTCCTCTGGACTCGCTCCAACAGGTCCATGTCCTGTCCGTTCAGAGTGACATGGCCAGCAAACCATCCCCACGTGTTTGCCTATCCTTGGTGTGCACCCTATGCGATTTGAAGCGTAAACTACATGTGTGTAATTCTGTGTGTTTTGGTGACATTTTATCGTACCAGTTAGATGTTATAGAACAGAATAGCTTCATTGTGGAAGACAAAGAAACAGGAGAGGAGAAAAAGATTTTAGGATAACTTTTGGTACGTATGTGTTGAGTGCGTGCCTGTACATATACACTGTCTGTCGTTTGTCGAGGACAATCAGTAAGGGGCAGATTCCTTTGGGTGTTGTATTCCTTCTGCATGGTTTTGTGCATGAAAAGAAAATGTTTCCTTAATTCTACTCCTCATCTCATTTATAGAAGAGTAACCAATTATGCCTGTAAACTGATGATTATTCTTTCATATCCATCACCGCTAGGATGCAGCATTTTTAAAATATTCATTTAAAGTACATGTGAACTAGCAAAGTAATGAATAGGCTGCGCTTATGGACTTTGTCTTTTCATATGCTAAATAGTAATAGTTAATCAGCATTGGTATGTGGTACAACATCAGATAATCAGACCAAAAACATCCATCTGCTTCTCTTGAAGTGAATCATCGTTCTGACATCCTTGCTCAGTATCTTCCGTAGGAGAAAAATAAAACAGACTTATTTTAGTGTAAAAAGTGTTTGCTGGCTTATTCTAAATCAGTATGTAAGAGGTGTGGAAAAAGAAGTGATACAGGTACGTATTTTTATAAGGCTGGCTGGTCTGTAACATTTTCTCTACATCCTTTGTATCAGTCCACCGGAAACAAATGTGCTTCTCCGCACAGTGGCTTGCCTGGCCATGGGGGGAAGCATCTATCCCTTGAAGTTTTACACTGTTCTTTGTGTCTTGAGCAATAGACTCCCATCATCTATCTTTTTACCTTGTATACTTTCTTTTTTTTCTTCTGAAATATGAATTAATTTAATGTGATTGCATGTATTTCGGTTAATAGCTTTCTGCACGCAGTGATCAGCAAATCGTTCCTTTCTTTTTGGCTGTATTTGTAGATTTTATCTTTTTATCTGCTTTTCTCCAAAAATGTAGTCGTACTGGTCTGAATTTCCAAAATCAGTTCTGTGGCTATAAAATACCATGACAGATTTCAAGTCAGTCTATATTTGGATGCACAGAGCAAGTACCGGGAAGTTGCTCTGAACTATTGACGTGTTTCAACTATTGTCCTTCGCTTACAAAAATCATTCTTCCCGCAAGAGGTGAGGGGTTTTGCCTCCACAGCTCTGCAGTTGCTTTGAGAATAAATGCTACTTATACCATGTGTTTGCCGTGGCCAGTGTTTTTTAATTTTTAAATAATTATTTAAGACAGAAGATTTAAATAGTTCTGGTTCTGTATTACTAAATGCCCAATTAAAGCTATCAACTGCAAGATGTGATGACAATTAATACTTCACATGTAGGCATCTCGATGGTCCGATAGCTGCAGCAAAAATGTAGCCCATTTTTCAGCCTTTTATGAGGATGCTCGGCTTTGTTCTGCATGAATTTGTGCTCCAAGGTTGTCATTTGCCAGGTTGTAGCATGAGTGGTGTGAAAGGGGCACTTTGCCCAGCAGCTCCTGCTGTGCCTAGTCCAATTTGAATGCCCAGCAGGGCTCATTGGCAGCCTGGATGGAGTGTCCCAAAGACTCTCCTGGGTTGTTCCTGCTGTAGAAGGGATCAGATTGTTCATAAGACATTTATTAATAGTCAACAGAAACCATCCCACAGAAAGGATTATGCAGAACAGTCTTCATTAAGATGGTGAAGAGGTGTTTTGTATCTAGCCAAGACGTATCAGTAGTGATAAATTATGCACGTGCTGGAGTGGTCACAGAAGACCATGGCCAGCTGGGTTAAATCACTGAACAAAAGTGATTTGCGGAGTCTCCTAGATGAAATTCTGGAAATGTTGATGAAAAAGGAGGCAAAGTATTTGTGTAAGGGTGTAGGTTTGATTTTGATCATTTTGAGATCAGTGCAAATAGATGCGTAATGTGCCTCTGCACTCAACTGAGGATGTGCGACTATCGCTTGGAGCAAGTGAGAAACTCTACCCAAAGCATCTGGAAGAAGATGTCTGGTTTCCTCCTCTCCCTCACACTTCCCTTGGTCTCCAGCAGTGTCTCCTGTTTTGGGGTTCCTTCACAGCGTCCTGCCACAACTACTGCAAGTCTGTCCTCTGTCATTCCTGCTACTTGGACCCTGAATCAGGGAGTTCATAGTGCATTTGAAAATGCAGGGGAATTCTCACTTTTACTGTCCTAAAGTTAGTTCTTTCTTTGGCCAAAGCTTGTTATTCCTATCCACAGGCATGTTCATCTGGTTGCAGTGTTAAACACTTAGCACTCCTTTTGTTCTCTTTTTGTTTATTGTAGTGTCATTTAGATATAAGGCAATGCTTGCATTTTATTTTTTTTTTTCAAATGCTATTATTTCAGTGGCTTTCCAAGGGCTAGTTATGCGTATGATTGTAATTCTGCAAATCATGTGTAATGCTAAAATTCCAAAGCATGCAAATTAAAGTGCTTCCATATGGCCACCTCGGCTTTAGCGCTTTGTTAATGAGTAGAGGAAGGGGTCTAGCTGGACTTTTTTTTTTTCCATACGAACATCCATCTGTTGTATGATTGTCTTCATCTCCATGACTTTGGCGTCGTTACACCTTGCTCTGGCACTTATCTGATTGTAAAAAATGCTTCTTTATAGATTTGGTCATTATATTTGTTTCTCTTTGATAACCATCTTGCAAGCTGATCAGTGTCAAGAAGCTTCCATAATGTTTATTATAATAGAGAGTAAATCAATATCTGTGCAACGGAACAAGAATATATGCGTTAATTTGTGAATTATGGTGGTGTCTCTAGTGTTGTTTAGTGTTTCTGGACTCTGGCCTTTCAGAAGGATGGGATGATGCTGCCTGGAAAAAATATAAATGATGTAAAAGAGCTGGTTCATGTAACTTTTCTTTACCTGTGCTCCCAGGTAGAGACCTGTTTGCTGTTCACATCACTGTTTAACAGGGTAAGCCAGGGTGCTTTATACTAACATATCTAAAACCCACTGTGTAAGCAATTTATTTTTTTATTAATCTCGGACCTGGGGGGCTGCATTTCCACCCCCTATTGATTAAAAAGCTTCCATGTTTACGTTGCTACAAAGCTCATCAAAACCCAAGTGAAAGCCCTAATTTCTAATAGCCAAATATCACAGTGTTAGTGTGCTTTGTTCTCCTGGTAATGATTTCACCCCGTTGCCTAGAAAGGAACTTTATGCCACTTTTCAAAGCTTACTCATGGCTCTGCTTTTCACATAGTCATATCTGCTGACTTGTGTGGCAAAGTGATTTTTCTGCTTCTTATTACTCAGGACCCTGGAAACCAGTTCACCAAAGACATCCGCCAGCTCATGCCTGTGCATCTCCATCATGAGCTTTTTATAACCTTACTGAAAGGACTGTGTTGGGATTGTTGGAAAACATGCTCTTTCGTTCCCTTCCGTGCCATTACCTGTATTGCATCCATCATGACATCTCGTGTTATAAACACTAGAGGTGTTCTTACCAAGTTCCCAAGAAAAAAATGGTGTAAGGGAAGAGAGGAACTATGTAAGTGAATAACTCATCAGCATGATATATTTTTGTTAGCAAAGACAAAACTGTAGAAGTTCATCTGTATTTGGAACGTGAGGACATGGCTAGTGACATCTAGCATTTTCTTCAGCCTTGGATCAGTCCTTTGACTCTTGGGCAATTTTCTCCTGGCACTGTTGTATCTGAGGAATGGATTTCTTACCCCCAGAGTGCTGGTATTTGGTGGTATTTTGGCTGTTTTGGCTGCAAGTGACTCGGAAGCATTGAGAACTGTAACTGGTGGAGAATTGGCTTTGTCAGATCTTTCCTATTGGTGAGGCTATGTGAGAAGGTGATAACGCAGGTTGACTTTTAGATCCCTTTTAGAAGCCGGGTTGATCATGAAGCGCTAACTTTTAGGGGAAAAGCAGGATTGATGCATAAAATATGGCATCATGGATTGTTAGCATGGAAAGCCATAGGGCTGTTTTTCCAGGAATGATTTTCAGAGCAGAGTCAGTTTCTCATCTCTGATGTCCTTCATAGCATGTACTTTTATTAGATATTTAAATAACATGGAGAAGGATATCCCTACCCTGCTAATTTGGTCTCCAATCTTTCAAATGCTTTCTTATATCCTTATATTTATTCATGTGAGTTGTTCATTTCACTAGTCTGGTTGCAGAATAAGAGATGTATAAATAGTGCATTTTGAGTTTATTACACAAAGTTAAGAAAAGATAAGGGAAAGTTTGTATATGTCATTGCAAGCTCATTTATTTCACGGTGTACTGTACAGAACACACCAGCACGTTCTACAATGAAATTTATCCTCGTGCTGCTGATGTTACAGAGGAGTGAATAAAATACATTTGTTATAACATAATAAACCGTATTAATACCAAATAAAATAGCATAGGGATCTTGTTATTTATACTGTGGCTACAATATAACCCAGGGCAATATCTGAGTAAGTAACGTTTATTATTAAGTGTAATTTTTATGCTGCAGTGAAAGGCACAAACATTTGACATGTTCCGTTAATAGGCTTAATTAAAATTCAAGATTAATTATGAAGATGAGTAACTCTCCTTCATTACCTTGTAGGAACAAAAGATACTTACATATTGAGAAAGAAAAGATGATTAACCCAGTAACATGTATCAGAAGAATTGCAAATACTCCCTTTACAGGAGCGGAGATCATAAATATTAAATTCTGCCTCCCCCAGCAAAGAGGGAATGAGATTCAAAGCAAATTGGGTTTGCAGAACTGCTGGGTTTCAAAAAAAGTGATTTAAAAATAACCGTAAGAGCACTTGTCAAAGAGGTGAACTGTTGCTTCAGACAGATCAGAAATGATTAGGACAGGGGAAAGTGTTGGATCTTACTCTAATTTTCAACAGGTGTAAAGCATTGGATGTGGGATTGGTTCCCTGCGTTTAAGTTTTGAGTAATCATCCGACGATCATGTAAAAAACTTGAAAGAGGATAGACAACTATCCTCATTTCTTCCACCGTTTCCAAGAAAGTGGCAACACCAACTGATGCATTGTAATACATTATATTTATAGGTCAATTTAGCAGCATTTTCTATTAAATTTTGTCAGGCTCTGTGATTTATATGATATTTGTTCAGCATGCCTGTAGCAGATATGACTGGTAATTTGAAAAATGAAATGTGTTAACCTCTGAGTTAAGCTAATGATAAAGTTGAATTAGGCTAATAACAGTTTAAAACAGCCATATGTTTCCTTTCAACTTTGTAGACTTTCAGTCTTAGATATGCTTTAGCCTCGTATAAAAATACAAAGCATTATTTCTTTGTAAGTACAGCGTGTTGTTCTGAAGGGTCACCTCCAGGTCTTCGACTTACAAGTGGGAGAAGAAGGATTTTGTTTTTAATATGTTCTGAAATTCCAGTTTTTGAAAGATGTCTCCTCATATTTTCTGTGTCAGTCATTGCTATTTAGCTTAGACTTTTAATCAATTGCCAGATCTCATCAGTGATTTAAAACAACTAGTATAGTTGTTTCATCTTTGCAGCCTTTTTCTTGTTGAGTCCTTTGAATTAGCTCAAAATAAGCTACAAACATGGCAACTTTCATACCATTTTATGCATTTGATGTGAAAACAAGGATTGCTGGACCTGTCATAGAAAGAAACTCTTGAAACTTGTCTGATAAGAGTGCATTTTGGCCAAGCTTCAGCACCTTACTATCAAATTTGACAAGTAGGTTCAGCTTTCCAAAGCTGCCCTCACTTCAGTGGTATCTTAGCTGGTTGGTGTGTCCAGTCTTCTAGTGTGTGCTGCAGTCAAACCATTTTAAATGTAAATACTATTGAGTGCCTTTTAAAAAAATATAATGTTTTTTGCTCATAAATGATGGAATTCGGTTTTTAGGAGTGACATTTGTGTCACTGTCATGCCTTGGAAGTCACAACTTGTTTAATGATGTCTTATCATTGCTGTTCTTTTTATCCCGGCTTTCCCACTTGTGTGTCCCACCAGTTTACATACCAATTCCTAGGGAAACCCAGATTTGGGTGTTCATTCAGACCTTGCTTCATCCATGACAGTAAAAGTTTATGTCTGGCAGTGTGGAATTCTTAGTGGAGCTACTAGACTGGGAGAGGGCAAGGTGCAGATCTGAAATGGGCTCTTTCTCTACAGGTTGAGAATTTCTCGTTTCAATTAGGAAGGCTGTCCCTGCTGGTGACTCCTTGAACTGCTGTACGAGTATCCAGGTGTAGAGTTTTGTGTCACTCTGAATAAGCAGTAACAACTAGAAAAAGTAGAAAACTTAGAAAATCCCCCCTCCCACTTCTTCTCTTTCCAATAATGAATTTATATACAAAATTAGTCTTCTTTTCATTGTCTTGATTAACAGCGAATTTATGGTTTTATCCCCAGAGTTTTGCAGGCAATTTTTTGTTTGTAGATCTGGATGAGCTTGCTATGTTCAGCATGGTTACCAGCACCGAGAATCTAAAGCGTGTGGCCATGAAGATCTGGTATAGAGGCCACAGAACATAAATTAAGTTCCCACAGAAAAAAAACATTGCCTTTGTTAGCTGACTCATCTAACGCCTAGAGGTAACCCTTAAAATCATACATATTTGTGCCGTGTAAATGGTGCTTGTCAAAATGCTGCTGTCGAGGGGATGTGTGTTTTTTCTGTGGACAAGATTACTGTTTGGGCGCATTAGCAGAGCGCTGTTCTTTGCCATAGGCAGTGCAATAAACTTCCAGATCTTGACTGTCACAGCAGAGGTACCGATCTAGGGTGAATTTAGATTGCTTTTCAACACATGGCCATGAGATCAGATTGGAAGAGCCCAGGAAAATCTTTTGAGTGGAGCGTATCAGTCACCCCCCACATCCAACTCTATTTGCGTCTCACATAAAAATGTCCTGTAATGTTAAGCAGTGACTACAACATATTTGTTGGGTAAGCCGTTGCCTGGTGGCATGTTGTAGATTTGAATAAAATAAAGATAATCTGCAGCACAAATAAAACCAAAATGGAAATCCCTTTGTTGGACAGAGCTGTGCTGCAACTTGTTTAGATATCTTTTGTGTCATTGTCCCCACTTCTTTTTGATGTACATAATTTACGCCAGGGGTTAATGGTCCCTCGGTGTCCTGGATCTGCGCAGGCTCTCTCGAATGGATTCCCAGGTTTTTGCCAGCAACGATTTGGAAATTTGCTCAGAGATAGTGACTCTGCACCAGGATCCTTCAGCCAAAATGGAAAACCTGATGGGTCTACTCTCTTATGCCAAAAACACTTTATGTTGTTTTCTTGAAAAACGTAGGTCCCAGCCTCGCATCACGGCAAGACACCAGTTTAAGAAAATGTAGACTGCCAACCTATATGGAATCATGTCGTTAGCTTCATAGAGACCTTCCCAATCCAGATGGTGGAAAAGTTCTTAGAGAAGATTCAGCGCTTTCTGGAACCTTGGTAGAAATTGCCTTCTCAGTGTCTTTCAATACAAGGCCAATCTTGTGGTTCGTGGGATCATTATTGCTGTTCTGTTTTACTTTAGGATCTGAGGAAGACCTTTAGATGCCTGTGTCAGCTAATTACGGTAGTTGGTCTCACAAAAGTGATTAACTCTTCAAGAAAACTTAGCCACATCAAAAAAATTACTTACCCTTAAGGTTGAGAGAGGCCCCGCTTTGTTGGAAGCTGGACCCGATGCTGGAAGTTCAGTGGGAGAAAAAATAAAACTGAAAGATACGGAGTTCTTCATCTGCAGATGTGTAATTTACTACATTTTGAGGAAGAAATAGAAAACTAATGTTTTCCAGTGGAGACAATTCTAGGCTGACCGGGGGAAATTGCAAGGGCACGAGATTAGAGACAAACGTCTGTGTGGGATGACAAATGATAGTTTTTATGCATTGTTTTACTATCGATGTTTTTTCTGTTAGGTAACAAACACAGTTAAACCCTGAGCATGTTTCAATCTTTTTCGAAGTGCCTTGAAACATGGAGCTAAGCTGCATTTCAGGCTTTGCAACGTGTGGTCCAGAAAGTTGGCTACTATGACAGATGGCAGTGAGATATGCTTTTAGTTCTGAGGATTTCTTAGAATGTAGCACAAAGAAAGTTTTCAGTGAGGAAAGGAGCTCATCCCTTTTATATTTGAAAAGTTTGTTGTCTAGCAGCAAATAAAAAACCTATTGGTCTCTGCGTTTCAGTCCCTCAAAAGGGGGTCTACAGAGACCTCCTCCATGTTTATTCTCCATTTTTCCTTGTAAGACACTGGAAAAGAAAAGTTTTTATCCAGTTTGGGTTATGGTAGATTTTCCATAGTAAGATTTTGTATGGTTCCCCATGAAGGTTTGGCCCACAAAGAGTCAGATCATACCTCCCTTTCAACTGTTAGTTAATAGGGAGATATGAGAAGATCACAACTTCTCATATATAGGCATGGATGTGAAGGCGCATTGGGAAGAAAGTGGCTTTTAATGTATTTTTTAGTCAGAGTGATCTGAATTTCTTCAGAACTGAGGTGGCCTTCTGCCACTTTTGTTCTCTGTCTGGCTCCTACCTGTAAATAAAAAGCCATTTTCTACTTCTCAGTGATATTCCCCTACGTATGAGGTGGTGGGATGTCACACCTCAAAAAGTGTTGCCCTTAGCCTCCGGTATTTCCATCCAGCAGGTCTAAGACCTTTATACAAATCAGAAATAGGCGCCCAGAAGTTACACTGAAAAAGAAATGTTGTCACAGACCACTGAAATATTTCTCCTCTCTTCAGCTTTTTGGGGTGTAGAAAGAGTAGCCACACCAAGATCTGTGTTAGGTGGGACAATAGGTCCCATCCTAACCCAGTATGCTTTTTCTGACAGTGGCCACTAGCATGAGTCTTTTTTAGGAAATAAAATGTCAAGTCTAAAATAACACTTTCCCAAATGCGTGCCCTTCTAGTTTTGGAAAATCGCATCCTAGGCACTTTTTGAGCCAGACGTTGTATCCACAGCTTTGTGTTTATTAGGTCATGCTGAACTTTCTTTGATGGATTTATCTAATTAGTCTTTGAAACCACTTGTACTTTTCAGTGCCTATATCACAGTAATTTTTTATGCATGTTTTATAGCAGCTTAAAGGACCTCCTACGATTACCTACAGGGTTTTTTTTTTTGTCTACCGTAAATCCTTTTCTAAGTCCATAAATCCAATTAGTATAGCTTTTACTCTATCTGTTGACATTTTGGTAAACATCTCTACATCAACATTTTTATCAACAGGTTTATATAACAAGCCATTATTCCAGTCTCTAAGTACAACTGCCCTTTCTTAATTGTGGGAGAAAGAAGTATTTTTACTTTGCCAAACTTTATAAAAGAAACGTACTGATAAAGATTTAAAGCATGTAAAATTCAGATATGAACTCATATATAATTGGATTCTTCAGCCTCATCTTCTCATCTTCTTTTTCTAACTGAAGCTGGTGTCAATCCATCGGATGGTTGGTTGTCTTTTGTGTAAAGGTGATGTATCATCTGTTCCACATAATCCTTTATAAATCATGTCCAAAAACTTTTACTGTTTATTCTGAACTATTCTTGCTATTCCTCATGAATTGACTAGCCTCATTGTCCTTTTTTTCCTTAAGCTTAGCGTCCTATTATTTTCTCTGCATTGTCTTCTGCTGTTAAAGAGATGTGGTTTCTCTCTTGCTTCTCTATTTTCTTTAAGAAGTTTTAGATCCACTTGCGCTTTAATTCCAGGGCTAATGAGATTTTTGTCAGATAGCATTCAGACCTTGGTTTTAAGGATTGGAAGCTTTATCAATTAAGGCTGCTTTTCATCACAGCCCTGCTGGTATCCAGTTGTGGGTTTTATGTGTTTCTTCTTTATCTCTTTCTCTTAGTTCTGAAAAACCTGTTCATCATATTTAAGCGGCACCAAATAAAGGTGTGCTGGATTTCTAAGGATATTACTTGTTTTTTATTTCCAGCCTCTTCACCCTAAATTGGTGGGTAATCTTCTATCTACAGCATTCAGTGCATTTCTTACCAGCCAGAAGGGAATAAAGGGCTTGCTTTAATATTTAATAGGATCTCTCCTCTGGAAGCCTTATAACTGTATGTTATTCTTTCATGCTTTTCTCATCCTCCATGTTCTCTGTAGGGCACCTAATTTTATTTTATTTTATTTTTTTTTAATCTTTATTTTACTGGTCTTGTCTTAGTTGTAGCTTTTAAAATGCATTTAGCTTAGAGACTGTATTTCCAATTCCTCCTGTCTCCTTGATTCAGTTTCTGAGCTCAGCTCATCAGGGACCTCTCTCCTCCCAGAGCCTGTTTTGTCTCTTCTTTTCTCTCCTGCATATTCTTTTCCTTACTTGAGCGACCGTATTTTATTTGCCAAATTCCATGTGGTATCCAGAGCTGTGATCCTCCCTGGGAATTTCTTTTGGGAAATAGCATTTCTAATTGCTGCCTTCCATAGAGTATCTGTTTCGCACCCCAGGGAGTAAAAGTAGGGAGTGAACAGGGAGTGGTATTTTGGGAAGATTTTAGCATCTCCCCCTTCAAATTCTAGTATCAAGCAATGACACTCTAGGTCTTTTAGTGTTTCTTTTCTTTTTTATGATTTTTGAAAGTTTAACATAAAGGTGAATTCAGAAATTAAAAAACTATTTGGATGCCACTAACAGTTGGTGCTATTACGAAGCTTGTAAAAGATGAATACCAGAGAGCGTGTGTGTCTTATGGATTTTAAAGTACCTGAACTTGCTTTTAAATTGCCAAACTGTGTTGCCAACGTTCCTTAATATCAATCCCAAATGCCAGAAGAGAAAGCCCAAAGGAAATATTAAAAGTTATCCAGGTAATGATTTCTGCAAAGCAGAGAAATTGGAAGAGTTTTTAGAAACCAAAATTTGTTCTTGTTATACGTCACTAGTTTTAAGATTATAACATGTTAAGCATTTCCACTTTTTTATATAAATCAGTTTGTCTGGAAATTCTTGATGTTTTTCCTGTAATGAAAAGGCTTTTAATGGAAAACCTTGGGGCAAGCGATACTCCGCGGTTTCAACCATGGAAGAGCGACGGAGGATAACAGAGGAGCAATAAGAACAAAAGTGAGGAGAAAATAAAGGCTGTGGCTTTGGTGGCTTAAAGAAGGAGCAAAAGGCCACAATAAGAAATTAAATCCAAGGTACAAGGCAAGGATCACTGCAGAGCCAAGAACACGCACATGCTGTTCTTAGTCGGGATGTGTTGGGTGGGAGGGGAGGACTCCGTGCAGTAAAAGTTTATGTACCTTGGGAGGAAGGGAAGGATGTTTCCAGACTATCAGTCTGGGAAGACTATTTTAGCAGCTGTGATTTGAACAGGCTGGAAAGGAAGGAAGCATGTGGGAATTGAATCCCAGGTAGGAACAAATCTCAGTAATTGAGGCAGGAGATGATCAGGGCAAGGATGAATGATTTAGCTGGGCTGGTAGGAAGAGTGTTTGATATTCAGTAAATTGCAAAGCAGGGGAGTGATGTGACCTGCTGAGCATCCAGATGCCGCGCTGAGGGCAAAGCGAGCGGCAGAGCGGAAGGGGGTGTTGCAAGGCTGCTTGAGCACGAGGTTGGGAGTGGTGTTCCCAGGCATGGAAAGAAGAGGTGTGGGAGGAAAAAGAATTCACCCCTTGCTAGTGTGTGATGTGCCCTCCTAGCTCCGAGTGCTGGGGGCTGTGCTGGGAGACCACGCAGCGAAGTTTGTGTTGAATTTGCATGTTAGCTGCCTAGCAGTTGCTGCTAGCTCAGGAATGAGCGCATTTGTGGGCAAGGGAAGAAACATGGAGGGGAGAACTTATGCACGCAGTCATTTTGTGGGTAGGAGAGTGAAAGGAGAGAGAAATTAAAAAAATGCTCGGTCAGGAGGTTAAAGTGTATCAAAACTTACAATTACACTATCACCCCATACTGCAGCAAAGAAAAAAAGCTTTTTAGTGACATCTAATACTATTTACTCCAGCAGGTTTTGATTTTTTAACAAAGCAACCGTATGCTGTCTTTTCAGCTGGAGGGAAGTGACATATGGTGTTGTTTAATAATTGAATTTATTTTAGAGCATCATGTAACATAATTGGCCTGGAAGTACTGTACATACTGCTTAGCTGCCTCCGAGAATGAAGAACAGTGCTCATTTCTTGCCTGCAACTGTGCTATTGTGCTGGTAGATGGCTGTGAACATCAACAAGTCAAATAAGTGATGTTAACTGGTGGAAGTGATTCTGGAACCACTTATATCTGGGGAGGTGAGAGATCTTTCCTGGCTTTCACTCTGCTTTTCTTATTGACTGGTTGTGACCATTTGCCAGCCATGATCATAGAATCATAGA
>VYZM01021778.1:4284-52085 GCA_013398915.1 Dromas ardeola
TCTGATTGCATTGGTAATAAATTAAATTAATTTCCCCAGCTCGAATCTGTTTTGCCCATGACAGCATTTGCTGAGTGATCTCCCTGTCCTTATCTCGACTCATGAGCCTTTAGTCACATTTTTCTCCCTCTGTCCAACTGAGAAGGGGAGTGATAGAGTGGCTTGGTGGCCACCTGACATCCAGCCAGGGTCAACCCACCACAGAGCATTTCTGCGCTGGAATTATTATTTTTTTATTTCCGAATGAAGTTTTTAAATTAAAATAATTTTTACTGGGAATTCTTAAACCTCAAAATCACAAATAAAGGTTTATGTAAGATTTTTTTTTTTTTTTCACATAAAATTCCATAATATGTTTATTTTTTTTAGGCTGGACACCCTGGTTCCCATCGAGGCCTAGATTCAAATACAGTTTATCTATCTGAACTACGCTTATTTTTATAAATTGTGCTGTGTATCTGTAAATACCCAAAAGACTTGTTCTCTGAGCCACTGCCAGTGAAACAAGATTTAATGAAAACAAAGCTTGATAATTCTGGCAAGATTATCTTGACAATAGCTGGTGTCCTTTCTTCAGTGGGCTAGTGCTGAGCACCTTTCATAATATGTTGCTGTTTTGCCCTTTCAGGTCTGTGAGCCAGCCGACAGTAAGCGATTGTGAAGCAAGTCAGTTCCCTGTTTTTCAATCAACATCTGCTCCCCCTAATAGTACCAGTAACCTCCTGAAGACTCCCTTAGGTGCTAGAGGCCTGTCCTCTGTAAAATTGCATTAAATACTCTGGGCCAAAGCACTTGGTAGCAAACAAGCCACATTAAGCAGGTAAAATACTGCAGCTGAGAAATGTTTAAGGAAGCTGCGGGTGTCTGCTTGCTATTTTCCTGAGCATTCCCCCCCTTCTGTCTTACCCAGATCCATTTCTACTCACATTGCAACTTGATGGCAAAACTCCATGGCAGAATAGAATCCACAGTGTTTTATGAAATGTAAACGTGATCTATATTTAGACAGTCCCATAGGTAACAGTCAACAACATAAAGTAGCATGAGCATGCACATAAAGCACCAGGGAACTGTAAAGCCTGAACCATAGTTTGCAGGCAGAGCTTCAGGGTGAACACTTAAAACATCACAGTGAAATCCCATTAAAAGAAATTGCTATTTATTGTGACTGCCTACCACCCATAAAGATCTTTACTATGCAGAATAACAGAAGTATGTTCATCTTTTTATTGCAGGGAGAACACTCTTAACAAGGTAGATAAGCAGAGTTATAATTCCTGAAAGGTAACCATAACAATTTATGCTCCTCTTCATCTGGGAAAGCAACTACTAGGTCAGCTGGTTTCTGCAGTTGTAATCATTAAGTACTGCGGGGAAGCAAGGCCTGGTAGCAACTCAAGGGATAAGGTGGGGGGAGCCGTTCTGCATAGATCCTTGTTCGTCTGGCTGCCCCTCGCACAGCCAGAGCTTCCAGCACTGGGCTTCATGCCATCTTGCGCTCTGTCAGCCACTCCTGCAGTGGTGCCTTACCTCCTTCCTGGCTTTCCTGGCCACGTCTTGCCTCGCTCCTCTCACTCGATTTTTTAGCCACTGCTAAGGATGGACTCTCAAGCCACTCTGCGTTCCATGAGTTTTTCCAGAGATGGGCCTTCAGGCTGAGGAGCACGCTCATTCTTTGCTAAGTTTCCATCTCAAGTATGTGATGCCACACCTTGGTGGTACGAGTGTGACTACCATCAGGTTTGTGGTATCAAAGAATCAAACTGTTACTGAGCATGATCTGGCCACTGAAATGAATGACAGTGTACAAGAGCTGTCTACATTCAGTCTCCCAACAAACCCCTCAGTTCCCAAGACATGGCTTTGATGCCTTCTCAAATGGCCACCTTGTGTCTCAAACACGAATAACATGACAGTGTCTCAAAGGCAGACAGCAAACAGCTTACTCATAATTCCACTTGCTCTGCTCAGATATAGGTAGATTTTTTTAGGGCTGTATGTGTCCCCAGTCTTCTCCACTTTTCAATCCTCTTCTTCCCCTGAGCATGTCCTACCCTTAAGCAGTGGAACACAAGCGAAGTTTTGGCACAAATATAGACTGAAAAAAATTAAAAAGTTGGTTAAGATACTGCTTATGTTAACTTGCAATAGTTAAAATAACACCTACAATATATATAGCTCATATCTCATCCAGAATCAAAGAGTTATTTTAAGCAAAATCCCTAGGTAAATTGATATTGAGTTTTACTGTGACAGGTAATATATTATGTAGTTTAAGAAACCCATAGTGAAAGTCCATAGTTAAAGCCTGGGCAATTAGGGTTTAATAATGAGATAAATAGGCTATATTCTGTCTAGCTATGAGAGATTTGCTGAAGAAAAGAGTAATCTAGATCTTCCCCCTTTTATTCTAATGGAAGCATTGTAAAACAAGCTACTTAAGAATAATTGAGCTTGCTGCATATTAAGAGAAAAATCTTTGTGGCTAATGAACTAAAACACAATAAATAAAAGTATTTAATTGCATTTTTAGTATAAAAATTCTCACTACATGCATTTGGTTTTGACAACTTATTTTAACTATGTAATTTCATATTGTTAGCAAAGATACAAAGGATATGTATGGCCAACAGACAAATGTTTTCTCCTTCAGCTGTTAAATAAATAGGTCCGTCTCTCTTTTTTGTCTCTTTTAAGATAATTAAAATGGTAGGAGACATTTATCTGGCTCTAATGTTCATGGTTATATGCATTATTGCTAATTAATAGCATTAGGTGTCGGAGCAGTGGAATTGCTCCTCCAGTGCAAAGTAAACAGAACTCTAAAATCACTAAATCAGGGAATTGAACACATCCAAGCAGAATGAAAATAACACATAGAAGCTGTTGTTCTTCTGTTGTGAAGATTTTTTTTTGGTGAAACAGATTTTTGAGTACTGGAGATACAAATTTGTAGGATTATGTTCCAATGTAATAGTCTCAGTAGTTTACTTAGCATGCTACATTAGTGGGAAGAAAGCCGTACGAGCTGTCTTCAGAGAGGTGGAACTGGCTAGAATGATCCCAGGTGGATTAGAGATAAGGAGCTACCAAAATCAGATTCCTAGGGCTAAATCAGGTGTCAAAATGTAAGTCATCAGGTGAGACCTGTGCTCAGCAATCAAAACCTAAGGACCCCCAGCTATTAGCTGTAGGTAATGTTCATAGCAGTAGACATTTTAAAGCGATAAGAAAGGGAAAAAATTGAAGAGTATTAAATGCTGTAGAAAACCAACCCATTAAATAGAATATAATTCATTATTGAAGATCCAATTTTCATTTTAGTTTTCACTCTAGTTTTAAGGAATTGTAACAAAACATTCACCTTCAACCTTAAACTTACCATTTTGAATATTTAGATTTATACAAATATATATTTGCAATTTCTTCAGCTTACATATCCATAAGTGCACACTCAGTTTCGTGTCTTCTGCATATAGAAAAATAAAAAATCAAGGCTCTTAAGACAACTAGGTCTCTCCTTCCTTCAAGCTGCTTTCACAAGAAATTCTGCATTAGATGTTGGTATTGTCTAGAAGAGCATTCTCAGCAAAAGGCCCTGGGAATTCCTAGTGCTTTTGCTATTAAATTTCAGGAATTTTATCTCAAAGAAATTGATTGTGACTGCTGTGGCAGATTATGGATATCAAAGAACTTGTGATAAAAAATCATAGTGCAATAAATATTAGAACAAGTTTAATGCACTCGCTTTGTGAAGTTTCATTGACAGCATTGCTTTCAAAATTAATTGGGAGTCCTGACATATGTTGCAGCTCAGATGCACAGACAATTGCCTATTTGAAAACTTAGCTAAAATAACCTAAATCCTTTCTTGCTCTTTCACCTCTTTCTCTACAATGTTTTGTTATCTCTACCTCAAGATCCCCAGTTAGAATACTTTACCAAATATTATCAGAACTGTGTACTTCAAGTGACTCATCAGCTTCTCTCTTCGAAGTCGTCAGTATAACTTTTAAGAGCTAGTCTGTGCATTTTAAGAGGCTTTAGACCGGATGCCAGATGTAATCATGAGAACAGCCAGCTTCTTCCAGCGAAGGTACCCTTAGCAGCAATGTAACTGAGGTTCTGTCTCTTAAGAACATGTTGATATTTGATTTCTGGAGCAATATATTCTCAGTCAGTACGGCCTTTTATTTCTCGTTAATTATATATTTGTCTGTGAGAACCAGTTTCCCACAAAGACTATACAGTCTGGATTGTATCTATCGCTCAGCGGGAACATTTCTTGTCTCTCACAGAGCACTGTTTAAGCGCACAAACAAATTTCTGTGGCTTTCCCTGTGGACCAATGTCTATCACATAGCAACATCTGCTAAGGAATATGCTGCAAAGCTATCTTCATATTTTTGCTCTCTTCCTGGAGATAAATTTGTCCACTTCTGGGAAATGCATCCAATGTTGTCACAATCGCTGTTACACTCACGATAAACATTTGAAAATGTCATGTTACAAACAGGCAACTGGCAGGTATTTTGTACAATATCCTGACTAATATAATAGAAATGGAAACAGCACTGAATATAAATTCTCTATTATTTGCAAGTAGAGAATTTAGCGGGAACAACCTTAGAGCAGACTTCTTAAAAGTTCTAGTCCTGCTAAATGCAACATTAGAAGCTCAAGGTATTAATAACTTGGCGGAAAGTCTTTAGTCCATAGAAAATATCATTAACTTGTAAAATATGGCAAACCAGATTAAAAGAAAAAAGAACAACAAACCAACAGTGGAATTAAACTAATTTGGCTCCTTGTCTTTTCTTTTTTTCTGCATATTGAGCAGCCCTCTGCACAATTACATTAGTAAAAACCACCTTTCATCTTCTTTAAATCTAGTTGGTATTGCATTCCTTGAATGTTTAGTATAGGATTACTCCTCAGAACTCAGTCCCATTCTCCTGTGCACCAGCTGTGTAATTCCAGTGTCCTCAGGGGAGTTTTTTGTGGTATACACATACTTATGGGAGTAAAGAGAATTCTGATTTCAGAGTGCTTGCTATTAGAAGACAAATTGGTTTGTAATTGTTTTCGTACTTCAAACAAACACTTCTCTCCACATACTGAGAATTCACTGTAGACAGGAAATAACCATTAGGGTGGGTTTGGCATTTACAATAAACAGTTCAGAATTTTGAAACTTTCAATCATCTACAGAATTACCAAAGTGGTTAAATGAGCTTGCATGTGAAATAGAAAAGCTAATTGTTTTACTGCAATACCTACTACCTGAATTAATACACTAATAAATGCATATATGCATTGTTTTCCAGCGCATCCACTTTGTGGACATTAAAGGAAAATGGAAGCCATGAGCTACAATATTCTCATATAAAACCATATTTTGCTTTGTCATTTAACAACACCTCATAAAGTGGGGCATAATGAAAAACAACTGCTACCACTCAAAGCACTCTATCCAAAACCTCGTCATTTATTTCCTAAATATATGTTATATATTTAAGCTTGTGCCTTTAAGACAACATTGAGCTCAGTCTTATCCGACCATAGCCCAGTCATCTCTCAACAGATGTTTAAGGAACAATTGATAGTCCAAGAGCAAGCTATCTAAAGACCAAAGTTCAGCCTGTGAATTTGGGACCCAGTTCTGCTCCGCTATGACACTTCTGATCACAAAGTCCAAATAACGGCTGCTAATAAAATGTTTTTGACTGAGGACTGATTCAATCAAAGCAAATCAAAACTGAAAGAGTTCAGTGATCACTTACGTCACAGGATTCTGGAAAAATATGGCCTGCAAGGTTTACTCAGTTTAACTGGAGTTTAACTGGAAAACACAAAATGTTAAAAAGAGGGAAGAAAAATGATATGACAGTCATTGACTTAATACCCTGTAATCTGATTTCAATATTATGAAAGGTATTAGAACAAATTATGAAAGCAAGAAAAAATAATACCTGGAGAAAAATAAAATAACATGCAGCAGAAGATATAGAATTAAATTAATCTGTGAGATAACTGGTTTTTTAAAACAAAAGAAATTCAGTAAATCCCTTCTGTCTGAAGTAAACCAAGGAAAAGACTTTACATTGCTTTTTAAAATCTGAAATGTACATTGTATTGTGAAAGTCATGCACTAGTTAAGGAACTAGCTTAAGAGGTGACTGCAAGTAGTGCTGAAAAGAGAATTTTCTTGGTAGATTGAATGTTAAGAGGATACAACACCTTAAGTTTACAAGCCCCATTGAGTATGATGTCCTGAATTTCCAAGATTTAGTGAGAGAGAGAAACTTTCAAATGAAAGAAGGTAAATGTAAAGCACTGTGCTTTGCAGAAAAAGCTACAAAATCTTCCTTGAGAAAGCTTTTCAAACACAGCAAGACAGTTTTTGCAATATGAGCATCTTGTATGTGTTACCTGCTAAATCTGAGATACTAGCAATAAAAAGATTGCAAATGAGTCAAACTAGACATGTAATCCTAATATAATAGTAGTATACCTTGAAAAAGAGACAAGCTGAAATATAAATATAGAGATAAATATCTGATAGAGATATAGCAAACCAATTTGCAATGGGAGATACAGGCAAAATCTGGTAGCATAGAAAAGCAAAATCAATTATAAAAAATCCATTACTATTTATAATGATCAATTCTAAACAAAAAAAAAAAGAGTAGAAAAAAATCCTTTACATTCATTTCTGAAGGAACAAAGCACTCTCTTTTCTCTCCAGAATGACTTGAACGAGAACTGGATCTTTTTTTTACACTGTGCACCATAGTTATAGTCAAACTGAAAGGTAATGAATGCAAGTTAAAAAAAATAAGTCTAAAGCCATGCCATTTTACCTTTTCCACCTCCACTAATAGCAGCAACCCATTTCAGGGTTGCATAAAGCTTAATAATTCAGGATTATCTACAGCATAGGAACACTGTGCTCAAGTGCATCTTTACTCCAGCCATATTCCCTTCCCCATGCTCTGACAGACGAAGCAGATTTGTGTGTTTCAGTATTGGCTTTGAACTATCAAAATTGAATTGATTTGAAAGTGAGGTCTTTTGGTCAATTATTCAGTTTTATCCCTGGCCAGATTCAAGAGGCAGCTTAGCGCACAAGAATAAGACCTTGTTTTCTTGCATACAAAAACAATTAACCCATTTTGAAGATTAAACTGAGCTACACCACCTTCAGGAAGCCCCTGGAAGGAATTTTGCCTCTAACAGTTATTTCTTCAAGAATTACTATAAACTGCCCTTGCCTGTATGGCATGTTCCTCCCAGTGACAGCATGTCTCTCTGTCCCATTTGGAGAAGTTACTGTGCTAACATATATATGCATGATAAAATGTGTAGTAAAAGTGTACAGAGTTGTGCTGAAAAAGTTCTACAGCAAGGAAAATATAAAAAATGAAACATATAAATGGTTCAATTTGATCAGTCATTTCCTCATTATTTTCCTGGAGTTTCATTGATTTTTTTAAATAACATGTTTGTGTTAAACCTGTAATAATCAAGAATTGGTCACTAAAATTCTAAAACCTCAGCGTGGGAGAGTATTAAGTACTGAAATACTTTAGCACACTGTTAAATTTGTAATTGAGAAGAACCAAGATGAAAAAAAATAGTGAAAATGAAATGAAAAACTAAAGCAAAAGTATGCTTTTGAGAGCTAAATATTTCCAGGGAACCACTCAAAACACAAATGGGAAGAAACGGTGTCAGTACGCAGTATGTGTTTGCAGCCAAGGTAAATAGAATAAAAATCAGATTAGATGATCATCCAGAAACTGACAGGGCTATTCACAATGAAAAGACTGCAGTGTGATCCTTCCCCTGATTAAGGAATGCTTTGCATGCAACTTTATGAAGAAGCTATTATGTTTCATCACACCATATGGCAGTAAGGCAGAGTACAACATATGGAAATCCAGTCAGGCAAAGAGAAATGTTAAAGAAGGAATAGTAAGTATATGGTGGCATTGTGAATACCTGTATGCAAGGAATCACTTTGAGTCGCTTACTGTCTGTGCCAACCAGTACACAGGCAGGTTAGCACTGCTCTTGCATTTGATGGATTTTTTGAACATCTCTCAACCCCAGTTTCTTGTGGCCCTCAGCTCAGGGCATTCATTATCACTGCTCTGAAGATGCTGATGGAAAGTTGTTTGATGGCGATATTTTGTCTTCCTTTTCTCCTCTCCCATCTTTTCTCTCTGCTTTCTCCCTCTTCTTCTCCACTGGTAGAATATGCCTTTCCTGCACTAGTCTTTCACCCAGATCCTACCCCCACACTCACATACGCACTAAAGAGTTGAGGCATTTCAATTAATGTCTTATACACGTGATAATGCCATGTTATACTTTAAAGAATTTCAGCTTTCAAAGTGAACTGGTTAGATATTTTGCAGGTCTTCCTTGCTTGTTTAGAAAAAAAAAGGGTTTTATTTTAAAATTACACTTGCAAATATTGAACTCTCCGCAACAAAAACTGCCATTTGAATACCTGTGAAGATGAACTTCATTGATGAAAATGGCAGAATTTTAATTGATAGTATGAAGAATGTTTACTAAGGTATAGGTTATAATAGGTATTTGGGTCCAGTTCTTGCAGCTATACTTATTGAAATGGAACTTCATACAGCTGCAAAACCCAGTTAGCAGAGCCCTGTGTAAGGTAAAAGTTCTTTTTCTGTGTGACAGCATTCTTTGTTGAGGGTAGTGTAATGAATAAATATATTATTCATATTACAGTAGCATTGAAAAGCCGAAAGTCCATCCACAGCCAACAAAACTTCAGTATGTGCTGAAAGATTTAACCATGCTCACTCACATGAAGGATGAAAAATGGGAAAATGACGTAACATATAAGCAAAGTGTCAGTGGTGTCAAATGGAATATATTTTCTCAATTCTCATATTCCTCCAATTCCTTTAAATACAGTTTTAACAAGAAAACAAAGAAAAATAGGAAGAATTAGGAAGTAAGGAAAAAATATGTTGAAATAGAATGTTTGATAAACTGAACACAGAAAATTTTAACATAAAGTAATCAGATGATATATATCCTAACAAATCAAGAAAATGTGCTACTGGACATATTTTGGCACTGAGAATTATGCCCCTGATTCATTCAAACATGTAAACATTTGAGCAGCAGAAATCATTCCACGATGTGTGATAAAATAGAGAAACCCGGGCAATAGAAAGAGGATAGGAAGGAGGGAAGGGATTGAGGGAGTGATGGAGAGGAGGGAGGGAGGGGGGAGGAAAGAAGGATGGGAGGAACTGACAACAGGAGGGAGGGAGGGAAGCAGCCAAGTATGGATCATTGGTCCTGATAAACACTCCTTTTAGGTTTGACTTCTTTAGAAGCAAAACATGTACATGGGGCAAATCTTGACCAGACTTTTTGGTCATAAAACTATCCATAGGTGGCAGAATCCATATTTTTCCCATGTAAGACCTACAGAAACAAGATGTCAAGCCTATTTCAACAGGGCAACCTACTCGTTTTTACAGTTTGGAGATTAGCCAGTTCCTAAGACTGAGCACTATATGTAGGGATTACCTCACCCGTGTTGACAAGCAGCCAGCACTGTTGGTAAGAAGCCACTTCATGACTGCAAAATATTTTTAAGATGGGGAAGGAGAGTAACTTTAAATCTGAAACAAGCAATTCCTTTCCTACACTGGCAGCACATAAATACCTTAGTTTGAATTTTGGCCATGACATTTGCGGCTTGAAAGGAGAAATTAATTGTTGTTGCCAGGTCCATATTAAAGAAACGAGGGGGGGAAATATCCAGGATTTATCAGTGATTTCTGTACACTTCTGGTTTTCTATAAGCATTCAAAGAGCTCTTTTTCAGGATCGGGGGAAACACATGAACACAGCAGCTGCCAACGTGATTGCCACGCATGTATATATAGGAAAGTTCATTTTGAATAAAGGAAGCGATAACACTGACAGCAAAGATTTTACCATACCTCAACTTGTGAAATAAGAACTTGGGATCCGTGATGGTTTTTTACTGCCCTCTCTTCAGACTCCTCATCTTTCATTTATTTTGGTGTACAAATTAGTTAGATCAAAAGTGGTCCAGTTACGTCAACTCAGACTAGAATTAAAATTCCCATGTCTACAAAAGGTTTGAGCTTCTAGCTGACAATTATTTAAACAAAAACACTAGTTCATGGAGTATTGGTAATCGGGGAACAGGAAGAAGTGAGACATCTACAGCCCAAGAGAATGTTTATTTGCTCTCAAATCTCTGATGGGTTGCACTAGAGTCTGGAGGTAGCCTCCAAAGTGTGATTGCTCCTGGCTTTCTGAAGCTGGTGTGTCAGCTTCGCCTGGCTGGGTTCTGGCCAACCATCTGTCAACAGAGCTTGCCTTGTTTAGCCTAGCAAAACAAAAGCTGAGAGGGAATACAGTCACTCTCTATAAACACGTTGGGGGTAAACAAGGGAGAGGAATAAGAACTATTTAATCTAAGGGACAATGTTGTCATAAAACAAAGAGAAACAAATTGGCCATGAATGGTTAGAATTTAGAAGGCCTCTTGCAGAAGTACAGTTCCAGAACAGCTTTCCTACAGCTGTAACAGGAGTTAAACAGCTTCAGGATTTTCAAACTTGGAGTTTACTCTATTTATGAAGAGAATTTTATGACATTGTCTCCAAAACTAAAGTAGGGTCTTCATTCTACTCTGTTCCTTCAGTATCACTGGTTACAAATTCAAGCTTACAAAAAAAGTGTAAATTATTTAAATAATGATGCCTACTCTGTACCAAAATATTCACCACCAATCATTACCTCCATTCATACTGTCAGAAAACACGTGGCTTTGCAAAGTCATATGAATATTAGTTTCATAAGACTGATAGCTGGATGCATTTCTGAACATAAAGCTTTGAACTTTGTATAATCTATTTGTTTCAGCACAAATACTGGGCAAGCAGCTGAAGCAAATTAAAATGACTTTGGCTGCAAGTATGAGTTGCATCAGGTAAGTGGCATTCCAGTTCTCCTTGCACAATTGGTGATGCTGTCACAAGTAACTGGATACCACCTTTAATACAGATCCTGTGGGACTTCAGAGGAGCCTCTATGTCATATGACCAAGAAATGTACGCAGCACAATACAAAATAATGACTATGAGGGACTGGAGGGAAGATGTACATTCCATTAACTTTCTAGGTAAATCCTAACTTAGCTTGATCTAACTCAGTAGGTAAATCCATGCTTGGATAAATCTGCAATTAAGGCAGAACTCCATCACTCGCCACAGAAGTTGGCTTCAGCAAGGCTGCTGGTAGACTTACATTGCAGAATAGAATGGATCTATTATGAGCCGTAGGCAACAGTGTTGCAGTGGTAAAGGTTGCTGCTGCTTCTAGGATTCAACAAGAATTTGAGATTATTTCAGCTGTAAAATTTTATTTCATCATTATTGATACTGAATTATAGTATTTGTATTATCTGTATTGTATCTGTATCCCTGTTACTTCCTATACTTCTCCAGACCTTTCTCTTGCTGTTAAGTGCTTAGTGCTGAAGAAAGGAACTTGGTACACAGGTAACTGCACGCAAAATCACTATGCAAAAATCAGAGGATGAGACCAACATGTCAGCATAAGAAATGACGTTATTAATTCAGCAGCCATACCCTTTTTCTTCAGAAATCTTCTGTTATAATATTAACCTGAACTATCTAGGGTAAGCCTTATGTCCATATTTTACTTTCAATATGCATGATTTGTTACATTTCTCTAAAAAAAATTGAAAAATACCAGTTGGCTTATTGTTACTAGGAGTTTCAACCTATGAACCCCAAAGCTTAATTTCCTAATGTGTCCTATCCAGTTCTGCTTTCCTGTATTTATTACAGAGTAGAATCACTGCTGTTGAATCATATATAATAATCTATATCAACAGAGCATGACTAGAATAGATTAGCTATAGTGACACCGCCTTAATTTGAAGCTTATGATGAAACCTTATTAGCCAATTATTTCCAGACCATGACTGATCATCATATGTATCACATGCATATACATACATGTATATATAAATACAAGTACATATGCAGACTGTATTTCTATATATGTATAGCTAAGAACATAACACCCTTGACCCTAAGAAATGAAATCAAAAGCCAAAATGGCCAAGGAATAAAATGTTATACCAAGTTATTCCACTTGATAAGCTGTGTAATTTACTCCTACGCATCTCGCCTCCTTTCTGGGAGACCCTGAATGCAGAATTGTTTAGGTGAACAGAAACGGTTATTTATAAAATTCATATGATACACCTGCACTTATTCTACAATATGCCACATATGTTAGAGTAAAAAAAAAAAAGGAAAACGACAATACTTTTTTTTGGGAAATGTAAATAGGAGTATTTAAAAAGTTATTTTAACATACCTGTTTTCATACTCCTCACCGAAAAAGTCCAGTTTCCTTAAAATTTATGAGTTCATGCTGCATGCATTCAAACAGAACAATCATATTCCCCAAAGTAACATAAAATAACTTTACACACAGACAAAGGATGGTCATATCTTGAGGGAAAACATGGACATTACTGGGTAGTTTGGAATCTCTATTTCCGGTTACGAGCCTCCTCCAGAAGATACTCTGGGTGTGGTTTCTTCACCTCAGAGAAAATGATAACAGATGCAGACCTAAATCTTGCCTGTTCTTGGCATTAGTCTAGAACAGGAGGGAAGGAAGTTTTACAATTAGTAATGAATGAATGTCTGAAACAGTTCCAAGATTCAGGCTGCTATGATACACCCAAAGAAGGTACATTTGTGTCTTCAGAGGGGCTGAGGAAGTCAGATATACATAATTAACTTATTTGTGATAATTTTCTGTGATCTTTCATATAGAAATCATTTTTATGTATGAGCTGCATATGAGAAATTCTTTCATATCTTTTTTATTTACTCAGTATGGAGGTATGGAAAACAGAAGACTTGCAGGTTTCATGAAACTAAAAAAAAAGTGTTCTTCATTTGCTTAAACATCGCTTTCTACCTATCCTTTGCAATCTCTTGTTCTTATCCTGAAAAGGAACTTTCATAGAAAAACCTTGCAGCTGACTAGATTTCTTCTCTTAACTTTACTTACTGTGACAGTCCTCCTGTAAAGTTAGATTTCACGTACAAGTAATGTTATTCTTGAAGGAGACAGCAGCCACCAGTAAGATATTGATGCAGACAGCACTGAATGTAGAGAGAAAACGATGGCCAGCATTTCCTGGGCCAACCTTACCTCTTAATAGAAATCTGTAATATCTCTTCAAAATTTAAGTTTAAGCCAATGTTGCTCTTTAGTTATCAAATCAGATATACTCTAGAGAAGTCTTCATCTGCTGCACTACTACTAATTACTTTTTCAGCTGGTAGGCAAAAGTCATATTGCTGACACCAGTAAGACTCCAGTTACAACTGCTAAAATAAGACGAATTAGATTTTGACCAAAACACTTTCATATATGAGTAACTCAATCCAGCATGACTGTTTCTCATCACACTTAGGACGTTTGCTGTTGACTTCGTGAGTTACGAAAATGCTCTAATTAAGCATTGTGGACTTCATAGGAGCTAAAAGAGTTGAAAGCTGGTTTCACTGATGAATTCATACTTGAACGTAAGTGAACTTGAATTTACCTATAGGTTTCCCATTTAGAAATACAAGGGAAATAACTTTTTGTTGTGTTAATTAGCATGCAGCTATTTGAACTCATTATTAAAATCTAAAATATCAGATAGAAAACAGGTGCTTAATGGAGCTAAAGGTGTTGTGTGGAGCCAGTTGAAAACATCTGACATTTCAAAGTGACTGATGAAAAGGTCAAAATAATCTTTAGCACTGTCATGTGAATCCTACTTTTACCTACCTGTGGATCTGACAAAAATGCTGTAATTTTTCCGTGGTGGTGAGATGTTGCTGACAGTCCAAGTTTTGGAGAACATGCTCATTGGTAATGAATACCAATTTTTTCACTTGCACAGTCATTATGGAATGAAAAAAAAATGCAGCATTGCATAAAATGTATTAAAGAATCTTTACTTTTTGACCGGAAATTCACTATTACAAAATAATCCAGACACAGCAGGAAGAACAAGTGACTCTCACTAAAGATGTTTACCAACACAACTGTCGGGGACTTGGGGGAACCAGGGCTTCCCCACCCTGTCCCTGGCCCAGGACCCCATGTCAGCCCCCCAGGGCTCTCCTTACCCACCCATGGCCCAGAACCCCATGTCAACCCCCTGCGGCCGTCGGCCCTGCCCCAGTGATACCGCAGCAGGGCCGGTCTCCAGCTCCCCCCAGCCCTGTTCTGCCTGGCCATGGGCCCTGCCGAGCCGGGCTCACCCACGGGCCCATGTCCTGGTCTGGCCTCAGCCCATGTCCATGGCCTTGCCCAACTATCCATGATCTGGGCCCTTGGTTGGGCCTGCCATGATCTCTGGGTCTGCCCCACTCACTCGCTCAGCGGTGGGGCTGAGCCCTGGCTTTGAGCCCCCGCTCGGCCAGCACAGGGACCACCAGTCTCTCCACTCCCCGTCTCTGCTCTGGCTGCTCCCTGGCAGCCGTGTCCTCTCCCTGGCCCAAGCTGTGTAGGAAAATCCCGAAAATGTACTGCTTGGCAGCTCTTACTTTTTAAACAGAGGAGATATTTTATAGGGTCATTAAATAGTTAAGATAGTTTTCGTTCTACAGTCAGTTTAATCCATATGTACAAGCTACATACACACAAGAAATTGGAAGGGACAAATGCCGTTGCTCAGCAACAAGAAACTGGCAAAAGCTCAAATACTCCACATTTTCAGCAGACAATGGCTCTCCGAGCTCAGCAATCAATAGCATTTGATGCAAAGGAAATGCCCGGTTTTATCACACTTGCCATCTAATAACACCTCAAGTGTATTTGTGGATGACATACATAAAAACATATCTGAACTCCAGCTGTTTGAATAATGTATTGAAAATTTCACCCTTTTTTTGCTTGAAAGCCAGTTACAACGAATGAGTTTGTTATTTGTAGGTATTCAGTGAATAATTTATGGAAACAAATGTCACTCTATAGGTTATTCAAGAGATTCAGTTTAACTATTCACAAGCCAGGCTGTTCAAAGACGGCTCAAGTCCATCATAAAAATAAAATCTGAATTATGTCTCCTTCTTTGTTTCAACAGCTTCTTCCTCCATGGTATAGGAGGAAGAATATATCACCTTGGTTTTAGGCCTGCACAAATAAGTCCCACATTTTGTTTCTTCTGCTACAGCTGTTCATTTCCTGTTTCTCCATTTCCCTTCAGGTTTTTTCCCTCAAGTTGTTTCTTGTCCCTTCCATAATTTCTCCTCTCTCCTTAGGGACCACTAATATCGGTTTAGCAGCCGAATTTGTGTTATCCCACCCTCATATGCGGCAAGTTGCTCTTTAGAGGCAGCGAGTTTCTCACTTGGCACCTGGCAGAGGCAGGCACGGCCCCACAAGCTGCGGCAGAAGTGGAGCTGGGAGCCCACAGGGAGGACATCAGGTCGCAGAGCCAGCAGAGAGGAGCTATGGAGCTAGGAAAGGGGCCACTGCCAGTGGCGGAATACAGCACAGAAACACGCCTTACAGAATCTGAATTTCCTGATGTTGAAATACTATGATGAGAACTTCATTACAGGACGAGATTCATTGCCTTTCATTTTACTAATAAAATCTTAGCCATCATCTACTTAATGTTTGTCATCCAGATACCACCACAGTCAACCATGGGGGAGAGAAAGAGGAATTGCTAGAAAGCACACTATCTGTCCTGCCTTAGACACCTGTCTTACAGCAAGAGGACCCAGTGGCTGACACTATCTATTTTCTTCATGGGATATAGAGGGATTCTAAACAATTAACGTAGACTAGGTGCCCAAATTTAAGAAATTGAAAGTTGAATGAGATTAATCCCCTCCAACTTTCGGAATTGCATCAACAGTCCACAGGGTTTAAATATTTTTTCCTTCATATGACCTAGTGGTATTTGAATGAAAGCATGCATTTTAGAACAGAAAAAATTAATCTTGAATTCAAAAATGTTAATTAGTCATGAATCAGAATTGCAGATATTGAAAAAGATATTACGTACAGAGCTAAGAATTATTTCAGGTAACCTCCTGGAAACTTACAGTGATGGAGAATGAGGTTTTGTAAAATCTTCCAGTGGTTAAATGTAGCTTCCTCATCTCATCTGAGATATGCTGATAGCCAAGATATGTTTATGTCTCATTGTATCAGTATATGTTTAATTTAATTTCACCCCAGAATAGTGGAAAAAGTTATGTCAACGAAAGCAGAAACACAGGAGAGTAGAAGAAGGTTGGCCTTATGGGGACCGTATTTTAAAGCTATGCGTAGAATGGACCTAACAAACATGTTTATGTTTGAAAGCCCCCTTGTTCCTTCATTGTCTAAAAAATGTGAGATTTCCAAGCCATTCAACATTAATGATATTATTATCCTGTTAAAAAGAATTATATGTGGTCATAAATCAAGCACAATTCATAAATTGCCTGAAAAGTGCAAATTATATGAAGGATGTAACCCAAGTTAGCACTTCTCATGTCTTCATTCTTCTAAGGTTAAACAAAATTCTTGTTTCCTTGTTTTTATAATGAAAAAAGCATTCATATGAAAGCCTTGGGGAGCTTTTTGTTTCCTTTCACTAAAACAAAATTAATCTGTCTTGAAAAATGTTGTTGTTTCTTACATGTGTCTTGAGATTTTGATCCTATATCACTGAAGGTGTAACCTCAAAGAGGTTAGGTCACAAAAAACAGGTATTAAAAAAACTGTCTGAGGTTATTTTTGTTTCTTTTCTGGAATGTGTGCCTTTATGTCCTTTTAAGTCATATTTTCTCGTTTTTATCTTCTTCTATAAAGACAGGATGCTTAATAAAGAAGACACACAGAAAAATCTTGCAGCTCAAACTCTTACTTAACTACACAAACCCAGGAGGTGGTTCTGGAAAAACAATGTGATTAAACCAGGAGATTTGGCAAAGGTATGATTTAAGGAAAGCACTCAAACATGTCCTTCAAGTAATCCTGGATTTAGGTTTCAATGACAGAGTTAAAGTTGAGCATGATTTGAATCAGGATGAACAACTCTGAATAAAGTCAAAGTGAAGTCGAAAAAGAACCTTACAAAACAAAATCCTGACTTCTCTGAAAGTAATACAAAACTATTATTGATAGTAATTGATTTTTCTTTTGCACTTGGTATATTTTTTATTCATTTCTAAATAACCTACCCTTTTTATAAACAAGGAACAGAGCAGTTTTGTTTTTGCACTATTGTTGCTATGTTTAATCATTCTATCTATCTACTATCTGTAATTTTATCATTTGCATTTTCATATGAAATACTATTCTCATGGACTGCATGAAAATATCTTTTAATGGATTTTTAGTTTATGGAAGTTATTTTTAAGATTCAGAAATTGAAATGATACATTTTATTGCATTATTTTATCTATTCCTATCTACTTCATTTTTATGGCACTCATTAATTTAGTACCTGAGTACCTGACAAGTTATAGGCTTTTTCTAACAGTACCTTTGCGAACAATAGCAGTGAAATATAACAGCAATATCATCACTTAACAGTGCAAAACTAAAGCAGAAAAAAATAAGGATCAGATTCAATAAAAGATTTAGGTCCATTAAACTGTCATTATGTTAAGTAATATAACACTAATTTGCTGGTGTCTGAAAAAGAAAAAAAAAAAACAGAACCAAACAGCTTTGAATTAAACACTTATAGAGTTGCTGGGATGAGTCAAAGACCTGAGATGGCCAGCGCAAACTTGCCAGCACAGTCGTCAGACAGGTTCCCAGACTGATTGGGAGGCAGAAGGCACAGACCCCAGCACAGCAACCAGAAAACAGAGGTGTGCCTTGTGGATAGAGTCCTCCTCTCAGAAATGCTTCTGCCATATATTCAAAATCTTTTTAATGAAAAGTGCAATTGGTCATAGGAGTAGAGGGTAAAAATCCTTGATTACTCATTCACATGGGAACACCCAAACCATCATGGTCCGTCATGGTCCTGCTGTCCATTCACTATTAAGAGAAGAATAAGTTAATTGCTGCAGAATGCACAGCTTCAACAGAAAAGCTGGAGGGTATTTTCACCCTCTAAACAAAGAGTTAAATGACTTGCACAGAACGTATCTTAGTTTAGATTTTAATTACTTTAAGTGGAAGAGGAGAATTAACCCAAGATTTTAGCTATACATCCAGTGCTCTAATCATTGATCTAATATACAGAAAGTGGTAACACACGCTGGTATGTTGTAAAAGGTGGGGTTCTTCATGACTGATTTTTAAGTACTACTAACCATATCGGTTTGTAAGGTAGTGAAAGCACATAATAATAAATTTGTTGAAAGAGATGGTTGAAAGAACTCTCACTACCAACTTCAGAAAGACAGTGTTTATGCCTGGACTTCTATTCCTTCTCGTTCCTCCTTTCTTTCAATTTTTAGAGCTGTAGATATCTATTTAAGTAGTAGTTCTTAGAATAATTGTAAAGAATCCATGGATAAATCCCAGATACTTTAAGATTATTAAAATAGCCACTGTAATAAACCAGGTTTTGCTGATAGTCTTGGTGAGAAATCTATGAGGGTTGGGGGCTGGCTTTCATTGAAGGAAGCAGAACAGGGATGTCCAATATTTGCTTACAAAGTTTCCTGTGACCAAGAAAAGAGGATAATTACTTGTCAAATCAACAAGAAAAGATAAATCAGAGTTGGGATTTGTGTTGATGCCCAGGAAACAACTGTATGTTTCAGGTGCAAAGTACCTCTGATTTGGCTGCTTCACTGATGATACAAGATGCCTTCTTAATAAAGAACTTGATCTAGATGATTATCAAAGTAAAATGCCCAAGTTAATGAACTGTGGGAGTACCCTAAATTACAGGTTTCTTTTTCAGAAGCCAGTTACAGGTATAATTAAGACCATAGCTATGAACTGGCTAGACTGATTGACCCAGAAGACTTTGCTGGGCCCATCCCACAAGATGGCTCTTTTAAAGAAAATACATACTTGATTTTGTTCAGGTGATTCATGTTGTAGGAGACAGTGCATTGCTTTTTTTTGGAAGGGTTTTGTACACTGACCTTGTGGAAACAACAGTTGAAGAATGTTTTAGTCCTGGAATAACTGACAGTTAACCTTTAGAAAGAGATTAATTCCCAGTGGTGGAAATTCCCAGGGATTTGTAGATTTCCTCATCACTTGGATCAAATTCTGTTCCTACTGCTTTCATTGGCAAATTTTAACTAACTTCACTTGGATTACAATTTATAATATTCTTCTGCAGGATACTAATTAACAAGCATTAGTATACTCCAGTTATGCACGTAAACATTCACTTACTCAACAAAACTCCATATTGTTCCATCCTTTGCTCCAAAGTATTTACAAATAATTAGCTGTGTTAAGCAACATTAACAACTCCAAGAGTTATAGGAAAACTATGGGAGGCATCATCAGCTTCTTTTGTTCAATTTTTCATAACTTTAGTTTCCATGACAACAAAGGAGGCAATTCCACAAATCCAACAGCTCATTATTTGAGATAGTTTGCTGTTTTCTCTGGAGAAGTGAAACATGTTTTTTTTAAGTCTCTTGTAAGAAATTCATAATTCAACGGATGAAATCTAAAGCAAAAATAATTACAGTGAAGGCCCTCTTTGGAAACAGGGTATATTTTGTGAAGAACACTTACTGAGCCTTATATTGTTTTTTTCTCCACTCCCAACTCACTGACTTATGTTACTAATATTTCTTCTATTGGTTTTCTGTGACAAAATCTGACATAATTTGAACTCTCACTAAGAAAGGAATTCTTGTAAGGTCAGGAAGAAATGGGTTTGTATTTTCTTGCCTAAAACACAGCATCCAAAAGAACTCTGCAGTTCCCCAGTCAGTGGCTGAAAGTACTGTTGATCTCAGTCATGTGTGAACTGTCATTATGTTAGGAAACACAACCTTCTAAAAATGCAACTCTTTATTACTAAGCAAGGTCCCAAGTTCTGCTAAGAATTGTTTTTAAGAGTTGTTTATTCTTATGTGTCACATTTGAGGAATCCACATAAAGGAAAGCAATTGTCTCAAGAAGGCCCAAATCAGGTTTGTTAGAAAAATACAGGTTTCTTTGTCAATGACGTGCTTCTGTCAGTGGAAAATACTCTCTTAGGAAGGGCATTATTGCAGTGAAAAGTATGGCATACCTTCCATAGTTTTGACTAGTTCTCAAATATTCCACATGCAGGCAGTGCAAGGAAAATATAAACCAACGTAAACATTTGAATCATGAAATGTAAGCAGAAAAGCCTTTAAAAAGCAGCATTGCTTGCTATTATCATCATTTAAAATGCAATACCATAATACATGAATATCCAGTTTCAGGATTTGGTACCAAACAAATCCTTCCACGGGTTTTAAAAGGTCACACTAGCAGTAATCCTGATGGAATAAGATATTGTAGGAAATTGTTATATTCTTCACAGTCTTCACATATCATTACTGAACAATCCTTTTTATGGCATGAAGATAGCCTTATTATGACAACTTCAGACTGCTGAAAGCCTGACACCGTTGTTGAGCAGTAAATGTACCGCTTGCAATGTTGCCTGCATTTCCTAGTTAAGAATAAAACCAGATTAGTTGCAGAGAAGTTCAGATCTGTTAAATCTGAATTCATCCACAGGTTGTGTTTCCTGATATCTCATGAGGTTCTTGGGTCCTGGAAGTTTTAGCTAGGTGCCAGAAAAAAAGGAAATCAAAAGCTTCACCAAAAAAGAGGAAGTGTCAAGTATCATATAGTGGCACAGCAAGGTCTTTCAACAAAAAACACCCCCAAAACATTTAGCAAAGAGAAAAGGCTCATGCAAATGGCAGGAGGGTCTTAAGTAAAGCAGTGGCAGAGGAATGTATGAGGGAACCGACTCCTTCCCTTCTTCAGCAAAAAAAAAAATCCCCACAACATGTTTCCCTGCAATCAATCCCAGATTTCCCAGACTATTTTCCAATGTGATGAAGGACTCCTAGAACGTATCCAGCTCTTCTTCCTTAGACACTATTCCTTATCATCCTCATGTGAATGCCCAGAAATAAATCCTCCTACCTGGAAGTGATTGTCCCTACTCCAGGTGACCTGAATGGCCTCTCCTCAGAAAATCCTGCCTACTGTATTAGGGCAAAATGTTATTTATGAAACCACTACATTAAGAAAAGACTGATTTAAAAGGGATCCATCTGGAAAGACTTCAAGTCAAAAGATGTAGCTAAAGATCTGAAATACTGTCCTGACTCTTTATTTTCCCTCCTTCCTGAATGTGATTTGTAGGTGCTGGTTTCCAACCCGCAGCTGCTTCTGACTTGACTTTAGCATCCAGACCCCAGCTGTGAGTGGGATTGCTCAATAGTGAAGACTGATTTCCAGCTTGTGACCAACACATTCATGAGGTTCCATGAACTACTTCTAGGGAACTAACAAAATATGACTTAAAAAAAGCAGTCATATATTGTTGTGCAGCAATCTGTGTGTCTGTTTTTTTTTTTTTTCTAAAGTGTTCTATGCCATCACTGGAAAAATTCATGTAGTCCACAACTGGACACAAGAACACACTCCCCACACCCCCCATAATGCAACAGTATGCTATAGTAGGATTGTAATAAGTAAAACATGATGACATTAGAGGATACAAATAACCTATACATATTATTTTTGACTGAACTTAGGTTTCATTTTACACTAGTATGAAATCCACTGGTGAATTTAAACACATGAAGTAGTAAAATTAGAAACTACATAAGTATTGAGCTTCCTCTGTAGAATTTTGCAGTTTTGTTTTAGAACTGAGCTTTGTAAATGTTTTATTGACCTAGTGGTTGAATGCAGAGACACGTGTTTATTGAGACTATACATTTGTTAACAGTGTTTTGAAATGACGTTTTGGCTTTCTCTCAAGAAAATGTTGTTTGGGATGTGCAAAGAAAACCTGGAACCATATGATTTCCGCTAAGGTTGTACTTCACCATTTCTGCAAAGTTCACAAGAAAGTTTCATTCATCTCCCTCTAAGGTGAATTTAGAGCGTCAAAACTAGGAGTTGTTGGAATTTACTTTCTTTCCAAAATGCCCTGAAATGCCCTCTGTGTGCTGCATGAAAGCAGCAGGTTCTACAAAATGCTTTCCTGTACTGTTGTCACACCACCAAAGAGATTTGCCTTTCAAAGACGTGGCCCTTGGTGCACATCCGAGGTGAGGCATTTGTTCCTCAACACCAGAGGGAAGGTGACTTCTGCTTGTTACAGGCTGTACTACTCCCCGTGCACTGATACTTGGCATTTCCAAGTAGAGGAAGAAGTCTCTAGCTGTAGTTATTTGAAAAGTGGGGAGAGTAGTGAGAAATCAGTGGCTTGACATGAATTGACTGCATTTTTCTTTGAGGTCATAAAAAGTTGCGTGTTCTCTATCACAGAGACAGCAAGGTCTTGAGGCACTGTGTTGGTGTTACCACCCTCAGACACTAGCAAAAAGAAATAAAATATGCTCATCTGGAGATCTAGCAAGCTTGCCTTTACAGCTTGAAAATTACTGACACATGAAATTAAGGACTATGGTCCACAAGATCTATCAAGTCTTGAAATCAGATCTCTGAACTCTATCATTTCAAGAAATGAAAGACTGCAATGGGGGCAAAAAAGGTTAACAAAAGAAACAGGGGGGGAGAAAATTTGTCATGCGGGAAACACAAGGTAAAAATCTGATTGCCTTCAATAGATCAAAATTTTACTCCAGGGATCAATTAAATACAATAAAGTTAATATAAGATGCTTCAATTATGACTAATTATCACACCTAAGTGTATGTCTATTTTTTAAATGTTAAAGTATCTGGATAATTTTACTACTACTTACAACTACTACTGTGTCTTTATGACAGAAATTTAATTTTAGCAAAACAAACAAAAAAAAATCTGACGTTTTGTTATTAGAACAGTTCTAGTGAGTTTGAAAATAATGGAATTATTTTTTGTTACTTTATTTTCTGGAAGATATCATAACTGTTATGCTATGTTAACATATAATGTGATAAACAAGATGCCGACTCCACAGGGCATTGCTACCTAGTATGACTTTTACACTGTTTGAAATCTACCCATTACGAGTAATGGACTGATTTTCCATTGAGACAGCAGCCACTGCAGACTCCTCTCCTGGTCCATGTGTCTCCAAAGAGGCACACAGGCGGATCCGGCAGTGGAGGCTGGAGCCAGGGATGTTACATCACAGCACTGTTTTTTCAGGGTTTTTTGGTGTTTTTTTTTGGAAGGATCAGGCTGCGCACCAGTAAATTGCAAAGCTAAAATTGTAATAGGGATTGATTTCAAATGAGTCTGCTTCATTACTTAGAGATTTCTCTTCATTCCATGTTGAAAAAAAGCAGAGACCAAGAAAGCAGGCTTTGCTGGTTTGAAGAGGAACAAGAAGAAGTGGTTCAGCCTGGAAAAAGATGTATTGTTTTAAGGCTCTCTGGGGAAAATACTGTCATGAAGCTCTGTGGGAAAGGGCTATTTATAGGAAAAGTAGAAAAAAAGTTGGTGTTCCTTCTCTTTTGCCTTGGAAGCCAGTAAAACCCCAAATCAAGAAGCATAATCAAGATAGTAACTTGGAAAGAACACTCTATTCACTCAAGAAAATTGGCCAGCTACCAGAAACATCACATAAGATTATTGGTTGCTTTTTCTGTTCCCCAGGGGCTAGCCTTTGTCTGACAGTTACTTGTCCTCAGAGACAGCCTAAGAAAAATTTCAAACTAGTTCTTCATACGATGGTCAGAGTGGAAAAGCAGTATCTTCAAGTCTTGAACATCAGCTTTCCTGATTTCCAGCAGAACAATTCCAGGTTATGACAAGCCCAGCTGAAGCAATCTTACCTCCAATTTTCAGGTAGCGAAACAATATATCCAGTATAATATTAAAGGAAAAGGAAAAGTATCTGAACAACATTAGTATTGAGTATTGCAACAAAAATAACAATGGCCTTCAAAATAGATTGGCAAAGGAGATCAAATACTGTAGTGGTGTGGCCTCAACTCTACAGCAGTTTCTTAATATTTGTTTTAAAACTTCCTTTTATCCCTCTGTGTAAAGAACATGATTACTTCCCTGGAAATGATCATTCTTAAAACAGACTAATTACTGTATGGATCCAGGGTAAAAATCAGACAATGAAAAGCTTTTGCTATTTGCTGAGTATGTAACAACTTCACATTTTAAACAGACACACACCCACGCACACGTGCACACACGTAGTGTCTTTTTAGTCTCTCTCTTTCTCTCTGCAGGTCAAAACGGCAGAGATGTGGAAGACTGTCGAACATGTAATGCTACAGATAATCCTAAAATACTCATATTCATTTTACGAAGGTACACTAGGAAAAAAAAGTCATTGCTACCTACTACTTATCAATGATTCTGCTATTTAAAATGTTTTGGTAGAACAATCAGGATATAAATATATAATATCAGATTCAGTTGCACCATGAGTGGAAGAAAATGTGCATAATGTGCAGGCTGAATTGTGTTTCGATAAAGCATTTGGTAAACAGTGACAAATAACTGATATAACAGAAAACAGGAGAGTTGCTTATGATTTGCTTCATTCTCTTCTGCTGGCCGCTAATGGACTGGTTTTGCTGGGTGCTGTTCAAAGGAAAAAGGGCTATCTACACCATGCAGGAGAGAGCGGTGCCAAGACAGCATTGTTCCCACCTATCATGTTCACCCCTTGATATTAGCAGGTGGGAGAAATTTACGGAAAGGGGTTGAGGCGGTGACTCGCTTACCCTCTCCCTGTTCAAACCGAGACCACCTTTCATGCTTCACATGACAGACACTACGCTGCCAGGTTGGGTGGGCCCTCTTCACCGTCCCTCACTCCAGCTCCCCATCAATTGCTACTTTACGTTCTCAGGTATGGCTCTAGCCTACCTACGGATTCCAACCACAAATAAACATAATTATCCTGAGTGGGTGTCAAAGAAACCGCAATCCCTAGAATTCAAATTCAATGGTCTACCAGGGTTGTGTTTCCAAAAGCCATCTGGAAAGAAACCTGACATTTAAAAAAAACACTCACCGCTATATAAAATATTCCCTGTTGTACATACACTGTTGTTGTTAGAACACTGTTAGAGCTCCAGCAAACAAAATAATCCCTTCAATTATGCTTTTCCCCAGGAACTTTTCCATGGTGTATAAGTAATTTTACTGAGGTATTTGTCAATCAAATTATGTAAACAAGCTCTTGGTGATGAGTTCACTTGGAAAACATCCATTTACCCATAAAACTCATGAGAAAAATCGAATTTGTAAGTTGCCAAAATTTATGTATAATATACATTTTTTGTCTCAGGGGAAGAACAGCCAGGAAAAAATCTGCATAAATGCGCAAGGGCGCTTTATCTGCTAAATATCTGGATTGGCTTCATTCATTGTTAATCTACAAGAGAAAAGTAGCAGATATCCTAAACAAGCCATCTAGCTATTTTACAACCTTATGTTGTAATAATCTTATAAAATTTTGCTAGAATTGAAAGATCCCTGAACAGGAAGTATATGCCAGGGTAGTCCTGCATCTTTTGAAGTATTATAAGGATACTGCTTCCTCAGTAGGTATTTTGCCCATAAGAGATATAATCAAGTCATAATCATTGGAACTAAGCTACAAAAATTTGTAACTCTGTGATCTAACTCATGATCTGTCAGAATGAAGGATAAGACCCAATATTACTGAGCTGAATGAAATTATTTCCAAAATAATTATATAAGATTCTTAGAATAATCTTGCTACAGTAGACAACGTTGGTTTTAAAATCTTCAGTGGAAAGGCCTCTTCTTTTCCCCCTAGATACCATACATTTAGAGCTCTCCAGGGTGACATGGTGGATTGGAGAAAACAGTAAAAAATACTCTTGAAAATATTCTTGTACTTCAGGATTGTTAGGTGTTACAAGTCTAACAGCTATTACTATTTTTATGTGGAGCATCACTGCCTCTTTTATGATGCTCATTATTTTCAGTAATACTAAATGAGCTGAATTTATGCACATAAATTAGTACTTCTACATTTTCATTTTTATTACATGTATACATCACAGAGTTGTACAGATTAATAAAAAAAATCCTTTTTATGTTCAAGAGAGCAGAAAAAGAGGATAGTGAGATGAATATCAATAAGAAATTGTAGAAAATCAATAGAGGAAATTAAAGGATAAAAAGGAAGCTCTATAGCTGGCAGTAAGGAAAATAAAACTAATTTAAGGTCTATTTAGGACAAAAGGAATCCTACCAATGCTATTTCAGGAACAAACTGATTTAAAAAAAATCATAAAGGGCCCAAATTTTCTATAAATATTCCTACTGACTACCTGGGGAAAAAGCAAAATGAGATACACATTGCGTATTTCCCAATAAAAAAAATGATTACTAAACAGCTTACTAGTTGGGTAAAAAGCTGCTGGATGACTGCATTCACGGCATCATGGAATCGCGGAATCTTCAGAGTTGAAAGGGACCTCTAGAGATCATCTAGTCCAACTCCCCTGCTAGAGCAGGATTGCCTGGAGCACATTACTCAGGACTGCATCCAGGCGGGTCTTGAAAGTCTCCAGAGACGGGGACTCCACAACCTCCCTGGGCAGCCTGTTCCAGTGCTCTGTCACCCTCACCGTAAAGAAGCTTTTCCTCATATTTGATCGGAACAGAGGGTCATGTGATGCCACCTGGAGCTGGTGACAAGTGGAGTACCACAAAGGTCTGTCCTGGGACCCGTCATGTCTCACATCTTTATTAGAGACCTGGACACTAAAATGGGGATACCAATTGTCGCGCTTGAAGGCAGGGCTGCAATTCAGACCGAGGCAGGCTGGACGAACGGGCAATTAAGAATGTTAGGGGCAAGGACAAATGAGAGTCCTGGACCTGGGCTGGAAGAACCTGATACCACACCCTATGGTCCACTCCTGAGCTTGAAGGTAGAGCACCCTGACCGGGATGAAAATGCTGCTTCCACGATCCAGCAACAAAAAATTCCTGGTCTTTTTGTGATTTACACTGGGTTCTGAAAAGCAGAAGCAGATTAGAACCAGTAATACAATTAATTTAATTCTGCAGAGGAATGAACCCCTGCACAGCTTTCCCTGGGTCAGTGCACAGGCTCTTTCTCCATAAACCCATCCGAAGGCTGCCCCGACTCTCCCCAGTGGACCGGGCATCCGAGGCTCAGCTCTCATGTGACACAGCAGAATAACCTGGGCTCAGACTGCTGTGAAAGTGCTGTGAGAAGGTCTGTAGAGACAGAAAAGATGAAAGTCTCACCCAGGGGTAGGTCTGTTGAGACAGCTTCATTAGTAGCTCAAAGATACAAGAGAGAAAACACCAGCACAGAAAGGCTTAAAGTCCTAATGGGAAAAAAACAGGGAGACGAGTCAGGCTGGTCTGTTCAGTTGGGAACTAGCTGCGAAGCATTGGGTCAAAATGTCAGTGTCATGCAGCTGGTGGCAGATGGCAACTTGAAGCATGGAGGATGTGTGGTGGCGTCCAACCCTTCCCCCTCCTGACTGACGCCAGCCTCTCAGCAAAGATTCTTCATACCACAGGTGGTGGCCACACTGATGCTTAGGCTAACAACTCATTAACTCCTAGCTATCTCCTGTACGTTAACCACTACATTTTTGCTTTGTACATTAAAGGGGCATATATCCTGACTGCAGACTGCCTTTGTGCCTGGCTGAAGACGGACAAGTCAACCAAGCCAAAGAAGAGCCATAACAGCCCTGCAGCAGCACAGCAGTCACTTAGGTTTACCTTGGGGCACTGACTTGTCTCACAGAAGGGTCAATATTTGCCAAGACTCCACTTACTAATTGGAATTCCTCTGGAGACCTTCTCCAAGCATTTTCTAGGAAGAAAGAGCGCAGAATGGGCATCTAGAGACAAAATTACAAAGTCTGACCTTGTGGTACTTGTGCCTCCATTAACTAGAGCTGACTATGAGGATATTTGTCAGGCTTCTAACTAGGTCTCATTTGACTTTGTTTTTTCTTCCCACACGGTTCCACAGAGAAGACCTCATACAAAATTGCTTTGAGATATATCAACAGAGGAACAGCCAGTGGCAGATGCCACTATTATTATCACCGACAGATAGAGGTCCTGGGCTGAAACCACGTCCAAGGCTCAGGAAAGCAGATTAGGCAGAGATTAGCAAATCCCAGCACCTCACAGTGCTTCATTAAAAACCCCTGTATATGTATGAAATGGTTGTCAACAGACTTGCTTCTTGCCCTCCACCCCCAGTTCTGTCTGTGAGGAGTTGAAAACTCCTCCAGCTGAACCACTGCAGGGGGATGCAGGCACACCCTCTGTGTCCTTTCAGGTTGATCCCCGCCAGCAGAGGCTCAGCTGGCTAAGGGCATTTGAGCTACTTGTGACACTGGGGCCACCAGAACATGCAGCCACAAGCTGGCAGCACCGGCGGGAGAAAGCCGAGCCCAGGGAAGCTGTGGAGTTGTGATTAGCTTCTGCTGCTGCGCTCAGTTTCTGTTGCAAGAAGAGCTGTTTGTTGATACCATTAGCTGGGCAAGTCTCTTATTGAGTGCGTGATGAGGGTATAACGTAGTGGAAAACAAGGTGTTGTGCAGCCTACAATAGCTTGCAGAACAGTTAGCCTTGCTCAGCTTTGGTGCCCCTATTAAGAGAAAAATATTGATCAACTGGCAATTAGCTCTCAGAAGAGACAAAAAGTTCTATATTGTAAGACTTCAGGGTTTCCTTCTATGTAGATTAGGAAGTGTAGTTACACATGTAACTGTTACAGTATTTTTCATCTAACTGGCAAAGCTAAAGCAGGATATGGCCAAAATTGTAACTGGATAGCATACAATTAAAAATAAGAGACACATCTGAGCAGCTCACAAAAGTTTTCCATCCTCTAATGCCAGAAATAATTTCAAATTACGATCAGTGGGTTTTGAGGAAGGTGTGCCCAACTTCAATTAATGATCAAGTCTTACAGACTTCGTTAAACAAGTCTACCAGGTTTTGATCTTAATGTCCCTTCCTTTTTTTGCATTTATTAATCTATGAATTGCCATCTCCTGACGAAATTCAGCTCCATGCCTCCACCCAGTGGGCTTTTCTTAACCAAGAACAAAAAGAGCCCCTGAAAAGTGCTTGCACGCATGCAGTACCAGTGGAAGCATGGATGCTGCAAATTATTTCTTTCCATCTTTTCTGTGGAGTGGCTCAGCTGAAATGTAAACAGGTATTTGATACTACCTTCTGAAGCTAGATAACCACAAATGTGAGATGTTTAAATATGTTTTTAAATTATCTTCATAATATGCTTGCTGTTGCTATAGAAACAGCCATTGGGAAACATCCAAATCCAGTTGCCACCAGGGAAAACTTAAATTTCAGAGTGTGTTGGTTTTTTTGAAATCTAAAAAGCTGGAATTAGTTTCAAGTTTTAAAATAAATACAAAATAGATTACAACAGTGGCTTTTGGTAATAAATGACCCTTTGCTTTGTAGTACTTATTTTCCACACTAAACTAAAGAAAAGTATTTTCTACATTTTTTTTTCCCAGTTGAGATTATTTAGCTACTTGCAATGGCATCCCTGTTTTAAACTGAATGTAATATCCTGGATATATACCCTAAAATCTTACAAAAAAAAAAAAGTTATGTAGATGTGAACTTCTCTTAATTTACATGAGTTATTTCATAACATATGTGCACTCATTTTGTAAAACAGTGGTTCATCTGAACTTGTATTCTGAATATCGTTTACATTAAGAAACACACATAGAATATAGAATGGTTTGGGTTGGAAGGGACCTTGAAGATCATCTAGTTCCAACCCCCCTGCCATGGGCAGGGACACCTCCCACTAGACCAGGTTGCGCAAAGCCCCAGTTCTCCCAACTGTCTGTTCCTTCCATCCCTTTCTTTTCCATTGGGCCCTCAACTTTACTGTGATGCATTACTTCCCTTAAAAAATGTAGGTTTATGAGGAAGTGCACTCCTAATACATCAACGAAGAAAACACAGTTTAGGGAAACACTTTTGTCCCAAGCCAGGAAGAAGAACAAGATCTCGTCCTCCACACTGGTAAGAGAAGTAGAAAATACATTTCTCTGACCCCCCGTCACTTTAACGACAGCATCTTCCTTACAGCTAATACCAAAACAACTCCAGAATAAATCTCTTCTTTCACATACAATAGCCCTGCTACAATCTGTGAAGAACTGGTTACGATTTATTAATACTACCATAGAACTGAAGCTAAAAGACAATGAAATTAAAGGATAATGAAAAGCTTTTCAGCCTGTAATTAATCTGCAACCGTTAACAGATGCAAAAGTCTGCAGTGTTCAGTACAAATTAGATTTTAGTGGAGTAGGAATAATACCCCAAACATATTAGATAATAATTCAAACTGTAAACATCTCGTACACTAGTGATCTACTCTGACTTTTTTTTATAGCATGGGTCAAATAATCATTTCTGTATCAAGTTCATAATTCTCAGGAGACTATACCTTTTTGAGAGACATCTAATGCAAACTGACTGACAGAGATGCTTCTGGATATTCCTGCTTTTTGGGTTTTTTTGTTGTTGTTTTGTTTTGTGGTGTTGTGGGTTTTTTTTACAGCTGTCTGAAGTCGGAGATAGCTTATTTTCACACTTGCCAAATTACATTCTGAGGAAATACAGAAATACGAGTCTTACCTGCACACTATAATTTCAGGTTAAACTCACTTCTGATTACTTTTTTTTCCTTTTGAGTCATGAATTTTTCTTTAAATAATAGATAATCAAACTTCACCATACCCGTGTTTTTATTTCGTGAATCCAAATCCAAGGAAGGTGATGATTTATTGTAAAAGAGTTTAAAATACAGCCCAAGAATCTTCAGAAAGTTAAAAATATTTAAAAATTAAGGGTGCTATTGTGAAAGTTGTGCCTATATATTATTTTTGCAAAATACCTCTACCTTTCAGAACCAAGAAAGTTGGCAAACAATCTTCATTTTCATCATATACAAAGTATTAAATGTAAGCCCACCTTCTATTCAAAAACCCTTAGGATTTCATCAGTTGTGAAGGGTGAGGGTATGAGCAATATTCAGAATTTACTTGAAATATAAACTTTCATTAAAAATTCCTCCTGTGTGCTATTTATTGCTCATGCTAGCTCAGGACTTCCACAGAAATATGCTTAATTCTGACATCTTCTGACAACGCACTCAAAAATTGAGTGTTTCAGAAAGCTTCCAACATGGTACTGCTCTTAATGTGCCTGCCTAACACCACGTAACTGCTCATTTGCTTTTATGGTGCAGTCAGGTGTGAGGTAATGAGAAGTACTCTGCCAGAAATAAATACAAATCATATGACTTAGGTTCCAACTTACGGAAAAAAAAAAACAAACAACATAAGAGGGCAGAGGATGGACCAGGTAGCCTTTTATTTTCCTTTTTAGTTTCTCTTACTTTGTATGATTAACTTCAAGCATGTGCTTCAGCCCCACTGATTTAAGATGAAGCCCATTCCTAAGTGTGTTTTTTCTGAGCAGAGTTGGGAAGTGAGGACATGGGCTGAAGGAACTCTCCTGACCCCACTTACGCAGCTGAAAATTTGCCAACTTATAGAATCACAGAATGGTTTGGGTTGGGAGGGACCTTAAAGATCATCTAGTTCCAATCCCCCTGCCACGGGCAGGGACACTTCCCACTAGACCAGGTTGCTCAAAGCCTCATCCAGCCTGGCCTTGAACACTTCCAGGGACAGGGCATCCACAACTTCCCTGGGCAACCTGTTCCTGTGCCTCACCACCCTCACAGCAAAGAACTTCTTCCTAATATCTAACCTCAATTTCCCCTCTTTCAGTTTAAAACTCTTACCCCTCATCCTATCGCTCCACTCCCTGATAAACAGTCCCTCCCCATCCCTCCCGTAGGCCCCCTTTAGGTACTGGAAGGCTGCTGTAAGGTCTGCCTGGAGCCTTCTCTTCTCCAGGCTGAACAACCCCAACTCTCTCAGCCTGTCTTCATAGAAGAGGTGCTACGGCCCTCTGATCATCTTTGTGGCCTTCCTCTGGACCCGTTCCAACAGGTCCATGTCCATCCTGTCCTGAGGGCTCCAAAGCTGGACACAGCACTCGAGGTGGGATCTCACCAGAGCGGAGTAGAGGGGTCAAATCACCTCCCTCGACCTGCTGTCTTTAGTTGTAGGCATAGAAGAGTAAGGTAATGCTTGGTGATTGATAAATTAAACTTCAGATCTTGCTAAGTAAAAAGAAACATGGAAAAGCCCATCTCAGTGGAGCAAGGCACTTTCTACAGATGAAAGCTACAGAAACACAACGGCAAACACCATGCAGCAGTTCAGCCCTCTTGGGTGAGCAGGTGCAGGTGAAACTGTAAAGATGCAGATTGTCTTCACAAAGAACAAGGGAGAAGAAAGCACCACAGATAAGAAAGATTTTCAGACTACCCTGACTGAAATGCTAACAAAACTTACGTGACTATTCAAAGAACTACCTATACTTTTAGTTATTTCTGCTTGTAATTGCTTCTGGGCTTTAAAAGCACTGCAAAGGTGCTGCAAAATACCCAACAGATAAAGGAGGAGTGTATCAAACTACAAAGTGTAGTGGTTATCAATTATACTGACTGAAAAGTGGATCATCCCGCTGATGATTCCACTGATCATCTTTGTGGCCCTCCTCTAGACCCGTTCCAACAGGTCCATGTCCTTCTTATGGTGGGGACTCCAGAGCTAGACACAGTACTCCCGGGGGGGGTCTCACCAGAGGGGAGTAGAGAGGAAGAATCACCTCCCTTGACCTGCTGGCCACACTTCTTTTGATGCAGCTCAGGATGCGGTTGGCTTTCTGGGCTGTGAGGGCACATTGATGGCTCACGTTGAGCTTCTCATCCACCAACACTCCCAAATCCTTCTCCTCACGGCTGCTCTCAACTACCAAGTACCATGCAGAAGTGGAAGGTGTTCCTGTGTACGTTGTAACTGTGTTTTGTCCTCTTTGTGCACTCCCAATGAAAATATTTGTTAAATAAAAAGCGCTTGCCATTTTTGGCATGTTTTATTGCTCTTTGTGTAAAGGCAATTTATCAGCGTACCTCCACACATTATCTCCATGCATTAAAGAACAGACTGCCTTCAGAGCAGAACACTGTAAAAAAGGATTGAGAAGCAACAGCTAATATACTTACACATTCAGAAAGTGAAATTACAACAGAATGATGTATATAATTGGTTTTAAAATAACGCTGACGACAGCAATCACTACCACCTGGACAACAAGACATAGCTTTAAAATAAAAAATGACCATCTTAAGGAATTGCCTGAAAATCAGACCAGTGTCTACAGATCCCTATGCGTGGGTATGGGTGCGTAATTTATATCCCCTTTCCTTCGCTTTAATCTTGAGCACTGTGTGTATAAAATACTGATTTGGTTTTTTCAAATCCGCAGTGCAATTCAACACATTGACACCTATACGACAATCATAAAAATAATACTTTGAATAAATTGATATTTTAATATGTATTGGTTTATCAACCACTAAATGTATTTTAATGCATACCAGATTATTTTAACAGGAACTCTGTCTACCTCATTAAACTCAAATACCATTTTCCACCTAAGGTACCAGTTTTATTTATACTATCTATAAAGAAAAAAAAAAGGAAAAAAAACCAAATGAAATAAGTAGCAGAAAAAATCATAAATATCAGTAGAAATTGTGACACAGCATGAAATCATGCTTCTTATACCTATAATTTCTACACATGGGCCATTATTTGGAGGAATCAGAACAGCATAAAAAAAGCTTTCACTGCATTGTCTTTGGAGAACGAAATGTATGTGGTGTACTCAAAAGCAGAAATTACATTATAGCATATTTCTCTGAGATGACAAAAACACACATTAATGATCGTAATGGAACATAAAATATCATATATTACAGCTTTATATCTGAGAGAACATGTCCTACCTCCAGCAGGTATATGCTCTGTGATTCCAAGTGCAGAATTTTGCATTTTTTTTAGCTATCATCAGAAAATAAGACGCAAATTGGAAGGACACTGAAGTAAAAGCCACTGCGCTTGTGAAAAATAAGCTTGGCTTTAATGTATTAACAGACAGGGTTATTAAATATTTGGCGTTAGTGGACGTTTCGTATCCAGTAGTGTTGTCTGATGAAGTCTGATGACCTAATGTTTTCACATAACTTTTAAATGCCCAACAGCCTGGATGCAGACTTGAATACTCTGTTGCCAACCACCGGGGATGCTGAGCAAGCTCGTTCTCTGCCATGTATGTAAACATGCAGTAAAGCTTCTAGAACCTTCAAACGCTCAATATCTGCACAGATCAGCTGTAAAGCTTCCTGCCATAAATCTGATGAGCCTGGGCCAGATCAGACATACTGTGTGTGCACTGATTGCAGAGTTTGTACGTGCACAGTAAATCCTAAATGCTGAGAACAGATCAATTTCCTGCCGATGAGACAGCCATCTGTGGAGGGCAGCTACTTCCATTCCTCCCTGGAAAATCCACAACGAAAATACACCAGTCCTGTCATCAGGGAGCAAACCCAAAACTGGTGTAGGTAGGAACCATAAATTATATCACCCTGAAGACTGTTTTAATTATAAAGACTCAGTTGGTGTATACAGCTCTTGGGGAAAGAACACTTAACAGCGCCAGCCTGAGCGGTCTGCTGGATACCACTATGTACAAAACTACAACCGGCCCTTGAAACCAAGAACAAATTAAAAAATTCATTGTTAAGTATTCAATTCAGGATTCTGTTCTGCAAAAAAAGGTGTATTTATTTATTTTACCTCATATTTGATCTAACTTAACTGGACAATAAAAACTGCACCATACGCTTGTTTTTGAGACCTCCCATGGTGTTAAATCTTCAGTGCGCGAGACTACTACACTACAGCCACTCCTGTACTCCTATGTCTCGACACTTGTACCGTTTATGGGTATTACAGAAGAATTAGCATCCATACCTGCTTTTATTTCCATAAAGCTTTTATTTGCTCACTGCTTCCCAAATTATTAGTGACAGCTACTTCAAAGTGAAATCCTGCTGGCAGCTAGAGAACCACTACTCCTATTCATACCTGTGTTGCAGTTTCTGTCATCCTCAGCAATGTCTGAAATCACATCTGATTAAACAGATTAATCCCTTTCTGTCCACTTTTGTGGACTTCCCAATTAAAAACATGAGCTGTATGATTTCATGATGCAGGGCACATTCACCACTAAAAATTTCCAGCTACTGCATAGGTCTCAGGAGGAAAAAGGTTTAGTCACTAAAGTCACGATAAATATAAGCACAGGACCTAAATGAAAAGGTCATACTCTGACTACTAATCTCTAGAACTCTCCTTAATCCCCTGAGATATTCAAACGTAATTGATAAAAGCAATCATCATGCTAAAAAGTACATAAAACAACCGGTTAGCTGTAGCCCGCTGTTACTTTTGACTTCAGGTTTCCAGTAACGCAGAGGAAAACAAACTAAATGAGTTGGTAAAATATCTAGGTGAACTTATCATTTCTCTTAGCACTGTCCTTGTAGCTAGATATCTACATTCAATGCTGCATATATATGTAACAAATAGTACCACTCTTTTTTTTATTGTTGTTTCAAAATAAATTGTTTCTTAGATTAGAGGGACAGTCTTAAAACACAGTATCAGTTCTCAACCTGGCAACTATCAAGGGTCAAAACCAGAGGTATTTGTTTCTTGTTGCGTCCCAAAGACCCGCATTTATGCAGCGAGGAGCACACCACTGGGGGGTTTAGCCCACTCTGGCACCCCATAAGCAGTTTGGTGCAGCAGAGCCGTAACCATTTAATCTGCAAATCCAAGATTCCGGCCCCATAGCACCCACTGCGAGGAGAAACCAGGGAGCCTCCTTAGGGAAACACGTCTTTCTGCTCTTAGCATTTGGGGTTTCGTAACACAAATTGTCTCACGGCAGTTAGAAGACAAAATAAAATTCTGTATTTTTGCATATAGATGGTTTAAATCTATGTGCCACTCCTTACCACCTAGTGAGCAAGTGTGGGCTGAATAGGTTAGTAAAACATTAAGCTAGCTTAGTTTATTTTTATAATGTGTATTTTCGTTTTTAAATTGCAAAGTGGGATCCTCAAACATAGTTTCTCAACAGACATATGCGTTTCCTCAACTGGGTTGATATTAAGATATTACAAAAATAAATACAAATGTGGGGATAATCCCTGTTTTGTGAAAACTTATAAATAAATCTAGACTTGAAAATAATAATACTAGATAATATAATAATAATAAATATAATAAAATAATAATAAAACTACATAGAAGACAACAAAGTTCGTGACAAACCTATATACAAAAGGTAGAGCAACCAGCATGTTGTAGGTCCAGTTACACAGCAGCTTTATGAATGGAGCAACAATTATTTTACCAAGAGTTCAGACTGAACTACTTTAGAACTTTTTTTTTCTTCCTCTTTTTCACATCCCATAATGGTTTTCTTGCGAGGAACATCGGCAAGGTAGCTGCGTGGCACTCAGTTCGTTATTAGCTATCCACTCAGCAATTTCCAAAAGGCATGCATGAGCTAATTAAAAATTCTATGGAAAACTGGTATTTCAGAGCTCTGTCCTGCCCTCGCTGATTTTATTAAATGAAGTGCCCTTCCATTTTTCTTATGCTCACAACACTTCTGTCCATTAATCCATTTAGAACCGCTTCTAAACTCTTTGATTAATTATTTAAAACATTACTGTGTAAAAGCAGAAATAAGACACTAAGATTACGATCAGGTTTTTAACTTCATGTTCTTTATCTAATTCTTAGTCCAGGCATAATTCATCAGACTGTAAAGATAAAAAAAAAAAAAATCCAAAGTCTACACTGTCCCACATTTCCAAAGGCTTAATATCTTAACAGATGAAAGTTTTTGTTTTGTTTTTTTTGTCGTGACTTGAGGTAGAGCATCTGTCGTTCACTTCAGCGCTCAGTCCAGCCCAAACCATGACATTTTTCCTATTAGTGGTAAAAAAAAAAATAAATCTTTTGAGATGGGTACAGGGTGAGAAAGTCCCTGTACTGTCAAAGCCAGCTTAATGAGATGGTCCATTTAAGTTACTATTATGATTTCCCAAGAAGTTATCTACAAAAGGAGCAAGGGAAGCGTCACATTCTGTTCCTCAGAACCAAAAAGAGAAAATGAATGTATTGTACCTGATGCTTTCTTCCCTCCCTTATTTCTGATTCACAGCTTCACTGGTCTATAATGAAAGGAAAAAAAGAGATTTCTGAAGTCGCCTGCATTCACTGACTATCCAACTTAAAGAATAAAATTTCAAACTGTGCAGCCCTATCCCTTCTATTTCGTCTTACTCAGAAGATGTACTGTAAAGACATAACGACTTGAGATCTGCAGGCTTTCAGAGAATAGAAAACAAACTGCTAGAGAAAAGTTGAGTGTGTGACTAGAAAAAAAGAATGGCAACAGGACTTATGCTCCTCTTTTTCACATTTCAACGTCTTCACTACAGATTCAGAGCAAAGTTTAATAAAAAATAGTACAAGTTTAACACCCCATTGGACCAACTTCTCCTACGCTTCAAATTAAAAGACACAGTTGAAAGCAGCAGCTCTTACAGGCAGCCTCCATAAACTCACATAATTGCTACTGGACTATTTTCCTAGTGATCGCCAGATCAAAAAAAGCAATTTGATCTTTATTTCCTTCCTCAAAACATTCCTTCCCTCCATTCTCCACACTTCTCCCCTCCATAAAAAGATGATGGGTCAGCTGACACAGTGCTACTCTGTAAATGAAAGCAAAGGTGCCATTCCCTTTTCTGCCTGTGTGACCTTGAGCCACCCAGCGCCACCACTGCCGCACCGCTGCCTTCCAGAATTAATTTCGGAGGCTTGACAGCACAGGAGCGCAGGCTCAGGAAGCAGCTGAGACACTGGACTGCTGCAGCTTCTCATGAGGACTGTCCTGGGCAGTCCTACTTCATGGTAATCAGCAAAGGACAGTGTGAGGAAATGCCCAATTTTAACTTCTTTTTATAACTGGTACACCACGAATTAACTTCTGGTGGAAAGAAAGGTCTCTCCTATGAGTCTGTGAGAAGCTGGGCTTAGTCACAGCCCCTTTTTATCTCTAAATCAAGTAAAGCTATGCAGAAGAGAAAGCGATGGAGAGAAATGACAGAAACTCCCTCTCCTCCCCCAAACCAGCAATGCTGGGGCTAAGGGCAGATATTGCACTGGTTTTTGATTAAGTGCTCTGCCTGATGGGGTTATCTGAAGCACTGGGGGGACAGGGAGGCATTTTCAGCGGCCTCTTCAGGAAAATCAGATAAACCTGGTCTGTTTCATATTAACTATCACCAAGAACATGGAATAAAAACACTGAAGAGAAGAACAACAACTAAAGTTAGAATGAGGCAAGATTAAATTTGAATGACCAGTACTGTGCAACAGATACTCTGAATCCTGAATTTCTCTCAAAATTCTAATTCTTAAACAAAACCAGAGAATAACGCAAGTAAGAAAAACGGAGATTTCTTTTCAGAGCAGAATTCTGTTCTTTTCCACTAATCAACAGCCGAGACTTCTTGTTGCTAAGGAGGAATGAAAAAAACAAACGGATAATTAACATACTAGCTCATATTACCTAGCCTATTCTCCAAGAAGAAATCAAGCACATGGAATATTCTGATAGTTAAGTTGTCACTCAATTTTACACAAGACAAAAAAACGTGGATTTCAAATGCATCATTCAAACTTCATCCAAACACTTTACAGATAAACACCATTACCTGAAAGCGTACTGGTATTTAGATTGTATACCAGTATCTATAGCAATACCAATAATCCAGGACGGCCTGGTCTAATCCTGGAATTACTGGTCTAAGACTTCGGTTTTCCGAAATCTTTCCAGAGAGCTGACATTATGGCAAACATCTGCCCAGTAGGTATGTAAGTGAACCGATGGCAAACTGAGAAGACATCTTTTTAAGATGACAATTCAGAATACTTGTGTTTAACATTTCCTTAGCCAACGCATGATAAAAGATCATAGAGAGTAGCAGGCACATGCAAACAAAAAAATGGAAGAATTTTAACCATGAATTCACAAGTTACATGACGGTAATATTTTAAGTCTTTTGCACTACTGATAAAAAAAAAATAATAATTACAAATAGCTGCAGTTTGCATTTTTTTAAAATAAAAGCTGACAGCCCAGAATGATAAGAATCAAAACAGACTGGGTATCCCAAAACTTGCCTTCCAACTTTCTGGGCACTTTGCAGATTTCTGCTCTTTAATGTTTCAGCATAAAGCCATTCAAAATTGGCAATTACAGGAATTATCAGAAAAAAATACAGAAGGAAAAGTGTAAAACAGAATAAGCATGTCAAACTTACACTCCCTTACTGTCACAGAAAGGATGTGCCCATTTCAAAAAAAGCTTACGCATTTTCTGCTGGTGCACTACCATATGACTTGTGTTCAGTTCTTCCTAAATGACATCACAGCACAAGAATTCAAAGCCTTGCAAGAAGTATAATAAGCTGATGTTGAAAAAGCCTCAGGATACTGACACAAGAAACATTTTAAACAACTCCTAAACTCTTCCTCATTTAACACCACTTGTCATACAATTCAAAACTATTTTTTCCCATGTATTTTAAATAAGGATTTTTTTGCAGTTGACATCAACTTCTAAATGATATAATTTATAGTAAACAGTTTAATACTGTAATATGGTAAACATAATGCAATTCTTACAGAGCATGTCCTGAGAAACGTATTCCAAGACATTCCTTACTTCGATGGCTAAATAGTCTTTACTATATGCAGAAAAACCCCTCAGTATTATTTCTCGGTTGCCAAAGTAGACAGAGAACTATAATAGGCAGACCTGTAATAGTATTCTCCTGTATAAACTTACGGAAAATAGTTACCTTGCTTTATTGCAAACTTACTAGTCTTACTAAGAACGCTTTCATTTTATTCGGCAAAAGATCACTAATTGCATCTCCAAATCAAGATTTAAGAGAGTTCTTTTTCCTACAGTGTTCCAAAGAACAAAGATTAGAAACTTGATATACTCAGCATACCAAAACCTCCCCCCATCTACCTCATCTGTCATAGCTAGAAAGTCATAGTTAGTTTATGAACAAAATAAACCTCCAAAGTATAAATCACCAAGCACAAAGTATATGTTAAATCTACGTGATCTTTACATTCTAAACCATTTTTGGACCTTCGGTAAGTTTTATTCTTTGTGGAGAATGATAATAGCCATCCAAGTATAGTTTATGTTTTCATGTGCCAAATCCTATCCAACAGCACACAAAACACACTCCCAGCCGTGGCAGTACATGAGATATCAATTATGTTGCACGTATCATTTTACTCAAGTAAGCATAATTTTAGTAGTCACAATTGCAGGAAGCGTTCGAGCTAGAAAACAAATGCTTTACACTATGTAGATCCTGTTCAGATGGTACTAGGCTCTAATGATTTGGAATTCAGGATATTACATAGCTAAAAGAATTTAAGTTTAGAAATGTAGACCATTTATTTTCAAGGTATCAGATTGATCTCTCTCTCTCAGCACAGAATACATATTTTCAGGATGAATATCCTCCAGTACTGGACTGACGAGACAAATCAAGACAATGACAAAGTCATACAGAAGCAAAAAGACATTATTTATTAAAAATAATTTAATAAAATGTCCATAGGTAACTCAAAACCTACAATTAAGATATATGCAGAGGTTTATGTATTTTGCTGTATTTTCTGAAGAAGAAACTCCATCTGTAAGTTTAGATTTGGCTGTCCTTTTTTTGTCTTCTTACACAGTATTTTATAGGCTTCCATTTTCTTTTGCTTGTACAACCGTTGAGCTTCTTCTCTTTGTTGTTTTCTTTTTTCTGCTTCCTGAAATTAAACAGATATGGTTATGAAATAATTACACACCTTCTACAACTGTGAAGCTATGTATAAGCAATAACATTTATTTTTGTAAAGATACTGGCAATTAGCTATTGTACTGAGACTAGAAACACCACTACTCTTAAGAGCTTAATCAGGACTCTCTTTCAGTGCATATTGCAATCAAAACATACTATATTGCCTAAAGCTTCAAGAGAAGAGACAAATTTTCTTCTGTAGAACACCCTACAAAAAGGTTTGTCGCCAAAATATCTACTACTTTCTTTCTGTGAAATGAGCTCCTTGACTTTTCTCCTTAAATGACAAAATGGCAAAAATTTCCCACTTTCTTCTCTTGAATGCAAGAAAGAGAGAGAGAATCTGATCCAGCAGCTCCCATGTAAATGTCTTGCCAATCCAGATGTGCTAGGATACTGGACACATCTGCATGGAATGGCAGATAGGTTATGGGACATATCTGGATACGGAAGTTGGGCAGGTTTGTGATACAAGGACAGCATCACAAGCAGCATTACCTAGCGCAACTTAATCAAAACCAAACTATTAGTGACCTGTCCTCTTCAAAGAAACACAGATTGCCATCTTTACTGAGAAAAAAAAAACAAACAAACTCTAACCAAATTTTCAACTGTACAAACTTTCCATGTTGAGGGGACAGCACACATGCAACCAGAACACTAATGGAGGCACTTACACTATATGGATAATCATCGTATCACGTTCAGCTTTTATCAAACAGCTTACACGCCCTTCTCTAGTGTTGTAATTTTAGTAAGTATTTTGGGCAAACAGCCACAACAAGCAAGCTAACTAGCTTCGGTCCTACCAAAATATGCAAGACATCACAAATCAGACTGAAGGACTGCGCAGTTCATTTAGATGATTTCTTCTCATAAACCTCATTCTTTGAAATGCAGTGCCATGCTGACCACAAAGGCAGATGTTTCTGCAGACTGCCCAAACAGATTGTAATTTATCAATTAGGTTTTTGTTTTCCATGGCATAGATAGCTTCTGCGATGTACAAAAACTAGTAAAAATACTCTGTGAAGTAGAATATAAAATTAACAAGAAATAACCCAAGAAAATATTTCTAAATAGAAATCTAAGGGGCTTTGGAGGGAAAAAAACAAACAAACCTGCAAAGATAACATCTCTCCATTCAGAACGCTTCACTTATTTTACTGTAACAATGATTAATATCATTAATTCCTTTTTTTTTTAAACTAGAGAAGCATCAACTCTAACTTACCCATAATTCACTTCCTATCTAATAACTTTACTGCTGTTCAGCATACTGTTGTAAACAACATCCATTTAAGCTACCAATCTTACACTTACTCAAAGCAAGAACATTCATCTTACTTAGGTAGTTGTTACTTACATTTGTATTTTTTCTGTTCTCTACTAAATCCTAGCTTTTCTACATAGAGTGGAGGCCAAAACTGTGCCTTTAAGCTTTTTTCTTTTCCCAAAATAAATAACAGCAAATCCAGTGTTTGCTAACATACACGAGTGTAAAGTATGTGATCATCAATACCAGTATTCGACATAAATTATTATTGTTATTGTGGCACTTAGCTACTGTTTGTTTTGCCTAAATATCTTGAGTAAGACCAAAAATGCTAACACCTCCCCCCAGGCAACTCCTATCTGTCGCTCAAAGAAAATTCCCTGCAGCCTTGCTGGAGTTTTGTTTGTTCCTATTTCCTCTAAGTAAGCTGGCCATAGTATTAATTTCTTTTAGCATGATCTGCATCTAACATTCAAAAAAGCAGCTCTCAGCTGAACAACAGTGTAACTCACCCTGAATCATGGATCATAAAAAAAAAACCTGCATAAAAATACTGTAATTTTCAATACAGCTAAACTGAAGAAATAGTACGTTTTATCCAGCTATGCATCTATGTAGCATTTATACAGTAGTTAGTGAAATTTAGTTTGTCAGCAGCAAGTTACACAACTTCTACAATGTTACAACGTGTGCCATTTTACAGTGCAACGAACACTATACTGGGAGAGAACAAAACCAGTTAAATAAGGATGTCTCAAATTAATAACTCAACGGAGTTATTCAACAATGACAATATTAAGATACATCCTGTAAGAGTAAGTCCCATTAAATTAGAATGAGGGAAAAAATTACTAAAGATTTTGACTGTGGATAATATTTAATTGTTTCATTGTTGGTCAAAGCACATAAAAAGGTAAAATGAAGGCTGCATTATGGCAATACCATAAGAAATAGGATGGACATTTCATTTTTTACCACAAGGTGATGGTATTGTTATTACTTCCCCTTCTACAATATTTAAGAGGTCTACTACAATCCACTGGAATATGCAGATCAAGCTCTACATTTTTCTGACGTAACAGAATCCTGCTAACGGCAACTGCAAGACAAAAATAGTAAGAACAAAAAGAACGATAACTTTGAACGCCTGCATGCCTGAATATTACTGTCAAGTTGAAAAAGACTGAAAGAATACCAATACTTGCGTTCCTCTCCAACAGTCCTATTTGGGTTCAGATGGAAGACTGACAGGTAGAAATGGATTAATCTAGTCTTTGTCTACAATCAAGAAAGATCTCTGTTTAGGATTTACCTCTTTCTTTCTAGCACGCTCAGCCTTTATTTTCTCATACTCTTCTTTTGCCTTCTGATTGGACGTTTTCTTCTTAAACTTCCCTTCAGTAGTAACTGACCTGTAAGAAGAAGTACATGTACTTCAGATACGGACTATTACTAAGCAGACCTGACCATATATCCCATAGCCACTGCAGAATAAGAGCACAGTATTCCACTCTTTCACTGGGTTTTTTTTGCGTATTTGGGGAAGTTGATTAGAAATACAGATTTCAGAAGGATTATCCTTCTACATTTATACCTATTTGCACCACTCTGGCATGATACCCAAAACCATTATACGTAATGTAATGAGCAGCTAGCATGAAATCACAGCAAACTAAACGCCTCCAGTGCCAAGAGTACCAAAGACTGGATGCACACAACTTTTAGTAACACATATACCTTATCTGTTGGACCTTCACATGGATGATGTTTCATGAAATTTAAAGAATGCCTAAGGGGGGGGTTCCCCATCATAAGAGATCTTCAGTGATAGAAAAACTGAATGCACTAGCTTAGAGCTGTATTGTATCTTTCTAGTTCCGACATACGGATGCAACTGCAGAGATACAAGGACAGCCAGCTGTTAGCAGACTGCCAGCCAGAGAAGTCAGGCTGACATGGCAAGGTGAAAAAGCACAGTAGTAACAATGCCTTTCCAAAAGTTTCTTCTTGAAGGAGCTGGCACATTATTGCCCTTGATGTTATGAAATTAGTAACTGAAATTATGTTCCTTCCAGATTTCGATATAAAAAACTTGCCCAGGTATCGATCACCAAAGAAAACAGTACAAGAAAACCAGTGTCATTTGTCTGGCATTTACTGTCAGAAAATTTGAGTGAATTTTTCTGGTTATTTAGTTCTAAATTATGTTTTTTTCTGATTCATGATAAAGCCATTACATAAACAGTGTGCTACTAAAGACATTTCACACTTGAAAAATATAAGCCTTGCTAGATATTTAGCGACTGTTCACAAAGTAAGTTTTTGATTACTCTATTACTCACACTACACAAAGTTGAAAACTAGCCATCATCATCTACGAGATTTCAGACAGACAATCAAAAAGTAAAGAGAAGGTATTTGCTCATACTTTCGTTTAGAAATTTAGATACCACCACTCTCTTCTGGAGGAAGAAAAAAAAAAAGTCTTTGCTTTATTCTCACCTCCACCTTGTGGCAATATTGCGTAATGACACCTCATTGTCTCAAGTACAAAACTACTTAATTGCAATATATGCTGAAAATAGAATTTTCTAACCAAAGTCTTATTTTACATTCCCGTAGAACACTGAAATCTATCTAATATGCTCTACGGATCACACCACCTCACAGATTAGCAGTCACATTTTTGCAGAATTATTAATTCTGGTTTACAATCACAATGACCATAGTTTTAAGTAAAATTAAAAAACCCTCTGCTTTAAAGAAAAACCTCAGTGCTATTTCAGACATCCCCACGAATTAACTGCCTATTACAGACAAAACTCTACCCTTCTCCCACTGCTGGGCTTAGATATGACTGCCTTTCCCCCCTCTCCCAAGCATTCTTCCCAGGAAAGAAGATACACCTTGGAGTTCAAAGACTTACGACACTCCTTGTACTGAGGACAAAAGGGCATTATCTCAATGACCGCACTTGAACGCTGTTTAAAAACACTGCCATGACAGCATTAGACCTGAGTGACTATGCTTTTCATTTTACTGACATACCGAACTAAGATTTCAGGGGGAATTACTGTCACACAAGGGAAAAAATGGTTTAAGTTGTCTGACAATTGTTAGATGGCAGGTGAGAAACTCCACGGACTAGCAGAAAAACAATGTAGTATGAAGAAGATAACTTACCAAACTGGGAACAGAAAGATAATGCAAAAACTATTTCCAAAAGTGACATTAATTTAAAAATACTGAGAATCAGTTCACAAGAAAACTCTGTAGACTCAAAACCACACTACCTGAAAAACAGGCTCTTATCTTTGTAGATACAGTAAGAAATTGGCCAAACGCCGCTCTTGGGCTGAACCTTATCCTTAAAGCACAATGGTAACTGCCATATTATTTCTGTGGAATCAAGCCCTAAACATCATCAATCTTGCTTTCTGATTCTGAGGCAAACACAGCAAAGCTGTGTGTTTGATAAATTTTCAAACAATTAGGAAAAACAGTTAAGACCTAATGGCATTTTTTTAAGTAAAACAAATCACCATACAGAAGTCCGTGTAAAGTGTAAGATCTAAAAATATTTCTCTAATCATGGAAACAATTACTTATTTTTAGAGACGTATTTAAAAAACTTACTCTACTGCTTTATTAAGTTTTTCTTCTGATAAAACTGAATCATCTGGAGGCCTGCGCCGTTTCTTAAGCATTTTTTCTTCCTCGGCTAGGTAAAGATGTTTCAAGTGCTCTGGATAGGCATCAGTAAACTGATCATCCTGTTGTGAATGGACCTTTCTTCTCTTTTTCAATAATTTTCTGTATTGCCTCTCAACCTTTTGTTTTCTCCGAAATGCAAATCCTCGTCCTGAAAACATAAGAAAAAGGGAGTTAAAAACACCTGCACTGAAGCAGTACCAAACAATTCAATTGTTGCCAGGACTATTTATTTCCAAAATTGAAAAACCCCACTATTTGTGCTAATTTTAATAAGGACCAGGCAAAAATTCAAGGAAAAAACACTGTTATAAATCTATTCCCTACTGTGGCATTGCAACTTGTACAGATTTACTGAAAATTATCACCTAAACCATTGAGAGAACATGCCACTGCAAAAGTACTACTTAATGCACACTCAATGTTATACACCTCTGGCAATGCTTTTTAAATACAGTGAAAAGACATATTAACATTTCACTTTGCTCCTACTTTTGACAGCTTCATAAGCAACATCAAAATAGATTCCAAAACAGTTTCATAATCTCAAGAAGACAACGATAATAGTAATACTCGCTGCTTAAGTAGTCTGCAGCTGCAATACCACAGGAAAAAAAAAAAAGTCACTAAATCACTGTATTAATATTCCATTATATCTTTTCACAGAAATACCGTTTTTATTGCTACTACTTTCTTCCTACACCTGTTCAGGAAGAGCTTTTCTGCAACTTCAAAAGTATGTTACATCATAGAATCATTTAGCCTTAAAGGAAACATGAGATAGTGGCTGTAGTTAGTTTATCAATCATTGTATAACCACTTATCAACCATTTTAATGGTTTAAAACCATTAAACAAGTTTTTTTTTCTACTATGTTGATATGTTCTTTTTTATTGCATTAGTCTTAAGAGATACTGACTTTTATAATATTCATTAACAAAACAGTTTCTAAAGACAGCAAATCCAAATCAGTCCCAACTTTTCCTTTCTTTCTATAAAATTGAAATTTCAGAAAAGTGCTGCGAAGGCCGACGCTCTTTTTCCTGTCAGTTCATTTTTACATTTGCATAACGACCTATCAATCGTGATATAACTACCTTGCTTCTATTTTCAATATACAGCTTCAGATAAACCTGAAAGCGAGTCCTAAAAGAGAGAGCCACCACTACCCGGCCGCAGCTCGCCACCGGAGAAAAGCCGGCTCTGCAATCCCGGGGTCCGGGAGCTGCGGCTCTCACAGGCCGCCCCCAACCAGCCTTGCAGCCACCGGCCCCGGCGAGCCCCCCTGCCCGATGACGGGGTTTAACCACCCCTGGGGCAGCGGGCGAGGACGGGTCTCCGGCCTCCGCGAAGGCAGGCAGGCAGGCCTGGCCCCGCCCGGAGGCACGGCGAGAGGCCAAGGGCCGCGACCAGCGGGGCCGGGCCGGGCCTCCCTCGGCGCCGTCCTTCCCGCCATGACACCACCTCAGGCCAGCCGGGGGACAGTGGCGGCTGCCCCCTGTCCCCCGCCCCGGCTCACCCTCCTGAACGCTGCCCACGACGCCGTGCTGCCAGACGGGCCTCCACACCCGCTTTCGGCGGGGACCGCGGGCCGCGGCGCCCCTATTT
>VYZM01021778.1:52520-177996 GCA_013398915.1 Dromas ardeola
GGGCGGGGCTGGGGGGGGGACGGGCCCGGCGGGAGGCTCCGCTGAGGGGCCTTCACCGGGGAGGGGCTGAGGGAGGCGCGGCAGAGGGTCCCCCCGGTCAGCCGGCGCACGCCCCTCAGGCGGCGCCGCTCTCTTTTCTCGCTCGTTACCCTCCGGTCTGTGATCAGAATTATTTTCCTTGTTTTAATAAAACAGGAGGATTTCCCCCCACTCTGCCCAGCTGCTGTCTTTTTCCGACGGCTTCACCCGCTGCCCTCCTGCCGCCCGGCCCACCCCGTTGGGCCATTTGAAGCCGTTTCTGCTTCTTTGTGGCCCTGTTTGCCCCAGCGCGTCCAGGGTAGCTTGGCACCGTCAGGGTTCAGATGAAGCACAGCCGAGGTGGGAGGAATTGCGCTTTGGGAGGGTCTCGGTAGTGGCAGTTGTCACGCTGGTCTCATTTTGCAAATTGCGTCCTCTTCGCTTGGAAATGAACTGAAACTCCTGACTGTCAGGCTCCTTCGCTCTGACTGATTTCTGAAGAACAGAAGTAAAACGAATCAAAACCCAAAACCCTCCACATGAGTGGAAAGATACAACAGTTAAAAGTCCTCCAAATGTTGAAACTCTGGAAATGTGGAGGACAGCTGGAAAAGGCTTAAACACCGCTTCCCTATGTATCTGTAATAATGAGTGTCTGGCAAAGGAAGACAGAAAGCAGTTGTATTTCTGACAAGACCTATTTAAGAAGCACTTCATATTTTTAGTAATTTTCAAGTAACGCAAGAGGAGGCCAGCTATGAAACTGTATTACTGAATTTACTGCAGTAAAGTAGAAGGGAAGCATACCAGTAATGCGCTTTCAGGCAGAGCACAGAAATGAAGATAAAGCATCTGAAAGGTATGGTATTTGGGGGGATGGAGCCCCAGCAAAGAGATCAGTTTCAAAACTAAGGTAAAAGCTTTGACAAAGAACTTAGACGAAAAAAACCTGCATCATGCCAAAGCTTATGGAGCGTAGATAGCTCTCGCCTAGCTCTGAAATGCTGTGTGAAATGACACGTGAGACAGCGATGCACGCTGAGCATAATGGAAGGGTGCGCAGAAAGTAGCATGTGGAACTGTGTACTTCTTGGCATAGAAGACAAGATAATGATTTGGATTTGGAAAGAAATTGAAGAGCTGTGAATTACTACATCACTTGTAACGTTTCTTTCTTGGATCTAAAGACCTTCAAAATATTAGCTGTAAGATTCATTTTTAAAGGGTTGAGGTATCTGGGAAAAAACCCCACAGAATGTATTTGTGCGTGAAAAAGAGACTGGATTATGAATTAACTTCAAGAGCCAGATGGAAACAAGACAGTGGTCCAGTCAGCAAGCAAAAGTGTTGGGAAGCAGCGAGGAAAAACTTTTAATGTTTTTGACAGGTCATGTCAGAGTCAGAGCTGATTCAGAGCAATGGGACATAAAATTAAATGCAAATAGAGGCTGGAACAAAACTAATTATTACATGAAGTTATCAAAAAGAAAATAGTAAAGGAAAATTACCCTGATCTTACCTGTTTCTATGGGAAAGCCCATGAAATGATTCAGATACTGAAGTGGTGGCCTGTAGAGTAGAAAGAGAATCAGCAGGGCAGCGTATTGTTTTGTAGATTCTAAAATCGAAAAATCATTTAGTGATCTATCTTCAAAATGCGTGTTACAGAATCTGATACAGAAATTACTGTAAGAAAAGACACAATTCATGGCTAAAATGAAGCACGTGTTTTAGAAGGGTATGAAGCCTTCATGCTGTGGCTATAATACGACATTTCTTCTTTGGTTTCTGCAGGGATTATTTTTGCTGTTTAAAAAAAAAAAAAGAGAATTGTTCTTTTTTTTTTTGTAGCCTCAAAACTGTAGTATGCTATTTAACATTTGGAAGGTTTTAATACAAAATTTCTCCAGTATCTTGACAAAATTGGAGGCGCCGTGATGGAATGGGCATGTGCTTGCTGATATGGTGGTTCACGCCTGACTCGTTTGACTGCATGGTATCTGTCCATCCAGTCATATGATGAAAATACATCCTACTAGAACATGAATTTTCTTAGTGATGATACCTGCAAACATCTAACTATATTTGAAAATGAATGCACTGTTAGCCTGTACTAAAATTAGGATTGAGAAACTTAATATCGTAGCTGATTTGAGTGCTTTAGTACAATTTAATAGCACCAGAGACCAGAAACTAGCTGTTAGAAATCTTGAAACCTAACATAAACAGAAATGTCTCTTTCTTATATTCCTCTAAAATATTAACTGTATGTGTGGTTGTTCTTCAAAATTATCAGATATTTAAATGTTTGTTATTTATATTTACCTTGAAATGGTTAGTAAAAGGCTCTGATAACATGCTATCATTCATAGAACTATGTTTTTTTGGAATGTGGCTATAAGAGTGGATTTATTTTGCATGCTCAAATGACATTGTGGTCATGTACCCCAAATACCTTACTCAAAATACATGTAAAATGACATTTTAATTTCACGTGGTAAAACCTTTCCTTTCTAAGAGTTTGAGAAGTTTTCCATTTATACATTCACAATCCCCAAACTATTATGAAAAGTTTTCTAGAATCTGTTCTAACAGGCATCCCAAATTAAATTTAGGGAAACATAAGCTACATTTGACAGAAGTGATCTGAAAATGTGAAGTTGTCAGTTCATACTCACATAGCTGGAAGACTAAAAAGTAACGTTGTTGCAGATTGGCACAAAACTCTTATTTTGCACAATATTTTATGTTACTATAGGGATTTTGACAAATACATATGCTGAATTTTAGTTTTAGAAGCTAGCAAGCAAGCAATTACAATTCTGTTGGACAATATTATATGCAAGAAGATAATCATGTTACAGAACGTTACATTACATGTTCTGTAAATCAGTTTCAATGAATATTTTCAGATACTCATCAGATGATTCGTCATTATAATGACCATATAAAGGGTGGAACCCTTGTTTTCAGTTGTACCCTACAGGAAAATTTCAGATCCATTTTTAGATATAGAAAATGGTTTTATATTTTTATACATCAAAAAGCTGACATTTGCCATATTGCATCTTGTTTATCACGTCATTGCTGTAAATTGGACACAGGCACAGAAAAATCTGTGTTTAAGTATTTTTATATTTTTCTGTAAATTACTGTTTGTACTAAAATTCCAATTTTTTGGCATATGTTTCTTTCTGAAGATTTATTTGCAAATATATGGACTGGCTGGTTAAAAGCCATACTAGATTTCATCTTGTGAGCAACCAAAGCAGAAACGTTTTGAGAAAACTAACATTTTTAATATTCATAAATAATATGTAGTCCGACAACTGCTGTTCCATAGCTTGAAGTCGTGCGTCAGATACCTTAATATAGTTGTTTTTTTTTCTTTTAGTTGGCAAGCTGGGACAATAATTTAAGTTTGGTAGGGGTGTTATTACAGGCGATATACTAGTGATCTTGTATGAGATCCTACTAGTTCTGTTCATGTTCTTCCATCAGATTAGTGAATGCAGGGAGGTTATAGAACATGGGTATTACTGCATTTAATTTCATTTAAGTGAGATTTGTAAGGAGAGTTGATTTTTGTCAGGTGCTGAAAAAGTGAAAGCAGGCAAGCGGTGGGTTTATAAGCTTTTCATGAGTTCTGACAAAGAAGCAGAAAACTCCAAATTTCAATAATCAGCCTTTAACCCAAGAAAGATCCAAAGTTTCAAGAGAAGTTGTATTTGTGCGATAGAGTGGGGTCAGCAGGAAGTAAGGTGAAAGGAAGGCTGGGTTGCTAAATATTGTGAACTCTGATCTGCAGAATATTTGCTTATGCTGTTGATCTTGGTGAGCTATTTGAAAGTTAGATAGAAGAAATAAAGATAAATTTCTTCAAAGGTATAGGTTTATTATTGATTTTCTATATCAGTGTCAGGGTACTGTGGTGTAAGATGGGTATGTGCATGGTCGGTGATAGTTTTCCTTTTGTATCGTAGCAAGTTTGTACATGTAATTCACATGATGTTTATTTCCACAATGATTGTTGGGTGAAAGTTGCCAGTGAGGTATATAATGTGTATTCCTTACAGAGGAGATGAGAGATACTGGTTTTGCTGTGTTTTGGATGACGGCTAGCTGTGTGGAAGTGGACTGTCTAGTAAATGGTATTCTTGCATTTAGTCATAATATGAATGAAACAATGTGAAACACCCACTTCTCATCAAGAAAATTAGATTTCTTCTTCACCTGTCAAAACTGCTGAATGGATCGCTGGTCAAAATATCCCTCTATGCCTTTTTGACTTAATGTTTCATGTCTATAGCTTTCACAATAATTGTTGGCATATAATTGCTTATTGAATCTCTTAAACCTTGTTCTCTTTCTTGACAGATTAGTGATTTCTTCCTACTGCATCAAACCTAAATATTTCTATATGTTTTTATTGATTCAGACTGCATTCATTTTTGAATGTCTATAAATATTCTGGAATGCACTTAATTCCCAGAAAATCTAAAATAAGTTAAATGAGCAAGCCTCCCTTAAAAATAAACTGAAATTCTCTTCTTCAAGCAAAATAAATCAAAACATTTTGTATATTGAACAGCTGTATTTCTTAAAAAATCTAGTAGTATATATTGTCGGACGGGGGTGACTGGGAAATGCATAATGAGCAATTTTGTAAACAAAGAGAAGTGATAATGTTGACTGAATTATCTTGATGATTATACTAAAGTAGGTCTGCTAAAATCATAGAATCATAGAATGGTTTGAGTTGGAAGGAACCTTAAAGATCATCTAGTTCCAACCCCCCTGCCATGGGCCGGGACACCTTCCACTAGATCAGGTTGCGCAAAGCCCCATCCAGCCTGGCCGTGAACACTTATTTTAATGAAGATTGTACACTAATAATAATAATAGATCTTTCCACCTTGGTTCTGAAGGGGATATACAGGTGAAGAAAAATAATGAATTTTTCCACTTCTGCAAGCAACATAATGGGTTACTTCTGTCTGACACTGTGTATTTATTGTTTGTAGTTCTGTGTCAGCACTATTACAGAGATGTTAAGCCAGAAATCTTTTGTTTTTCTTTTCCATACAGATGATGACATGTTTTCCAATGTGTTTTGTGAAAATTCTAAGAAGCTTATTGATGTACATTTATTTGCCCTGGCTGCTCAGTATTATTCTTTGTCTAACCTTGGAGTGAGTACCCCATTAGAAGACTTAATTGAAGCACTGAGAAGAGACAATCAAGGAACAACAGGTATATTTACATTTGTATTTAAATTTTTATTTTTCATGATAGGACCTGCAGAGTTTTGTTTTTGGAGGATGGTTTGCATTTTTTTCCCCTCCTACATGCTTCTCACTTCAATTTTCATTTATTCGTAGATAGTTTCTTCATTGCCTTTGTTTAGAAAATGTATTCTTTTGCTAAAATTTAAACAGAGATGTAACAGCATTCAGTACCTATGGACCCTTCCTGAGATTCAGTTGTAAACGGGATGAGATAGGTAAGCAGGCACATTATTTGAGATGTCTTGTTAATTCACTTTGTTTTTCTTCTCCCTGAGCGGCAGGAATCATGGTTGCTATTCTTGTTTTTTTTTTAAAAAGTCTCACCCTAAAATCTGGCAAGTGGGTTTTTTTGTAACATCTTTTGTTTAATATTAAATATGTGCTTTGCTGTTTAGCTGAATATGGCCCAGTAAGTGTTTGATGTCACAAAAAAAAAAAAAAAAAAATCATTCTGTATGTTTTGGACCAATACCAAATACACGTCATAAAACCAGAGTAATTTCATTTTCTGTAGTTAAAGAATTAAGAAAGGGATTAAAACACTCTCAAGTTGGCATCAAGTTGGACGCTGGAAGTCTTGTCCCTGATTATATTTTTTGTATCAGATGATAAACTGGCATTTACACTTACTTTGACCGCTGTAATTTTCACTGAAAATGTGCTCTTTGTGGAGTCCTCAGTCATTATAGGTTTGTCACTGTCTTTCAGATTTCTCATTAGTTTTTCAGAGACAGACTAAGCAGCTGTCTGCCTTTGCTCTCTAGTGTGTTTTATCTCTATAGTATATTAAAAATCTGATGTTTCTTATCCTAAGTGATAACACCATTATATATGTTGGGCATCTCCCATTTTCTACAGCTGTCTTCTCTTTCCAATTTTGCCATTTTCCATGGTTGACTCCCCAGTTTTCCATTTCTTCAGAATTACTAAAATGCCATAGCTAAGGTAGTCTTCATGGCTTGTTGTACATTGGTCTTACTGTAAGTTTACTTTCTGGCTTCTTTCCTCCTGCTATTAGTTCATCTGAAGCCCTTTTTTCTTGTTTAACAACTGTATGCTGCTTTTATTTCGTTTGCTTCTTAGCTCTTTTCATTTTTATTTTCTGTTACTCTGTAGTTCTACCTTGTTATACTCATATTTGAGTTCACACCTGGATTAGCTTTCTTAGACAAAAATGCAAGGAATCTTTTGTCTTTTTGTCATGCAGAATGGAACACTAGGAATAAGAAAATTGCTGAATATTTTATTCCGTGTTTCGCAGGAGTGCTGCTCTGTTGGGTAACTGGGTCTGGGTTTGTGATGCAGTAATTCTAAATTATACTTCATAGAAAAAATAAAACATGTTCCAAATGTATACAATGGTATTATAATTCAAAACCTTTGTGTTGAATTGGCAGTAAGTACCAGTTAAATTAACTGAAGTTCCTGGTAATCATTTGCCAGAAGCAAAATACCAAATTATGGATTCATAATGCGTGAGTTGCCAAATGAAAGTTGTGATCTTTTAACTTTAAGCTATTTCAGATATTTTGGACTTAATTCTGTATTTCAGAAGATATATTCATTTGCTGACATACTAAAGCTTGCAAGTTAAGAGAACTGTAAGTCTGAGAAAACTGGTAACTTTACAATGGCCTTGCTCATATTCAGAAAAGTATGCATCAGGATAATTCCATTTATGTTTCAGATGTTTTTAATACATTTTCTTGTTCTAAGAAAAACATGCTTATGAGCCTACTCCCACAGTTCGCATACTCGCGTAGTTCTCTAACTACTTCATCATCTTAATGTAGACATATTGCTATCCTTCCTTAGAATTACTGGTAAGCACAAACATTTTGAGCTTGTTGTGCACACAACTACTCAGAATGGAGTTCTGCCTCTAAAGGGCTTTCTCCATTGCTTACTAACAAGGTCACTGTGCACACGGGATCCAGAAGAGCCTGGCCCAAGGGGAGGAATCCAGCACGGACAATTTCTCTTGTTACAGGGTTCATATCTAATACAAGAAGTGAGGGTTGAATATTGGATTAAGAATAGTCTCTACCTTTGCAGTATGTTTATGGCCAAGGTAATAGTCATGCAGTGACTGTTAATAAACACATTTTTAAATTCCACATACTGGAATACGTGAGGCAGACAGAATCAGTCTGCCTCAATTTTTTTTAGCATGCAGTTATCCCAGTCCCTCAGTCTGGTTTATGGAATTAAATCATAGTAGTGTAACTTCCACACAGGTGGTGTTGTCTGATGTAGACTGTGAATTTCATTTTTTATCTGCTGTATCTGAATTTCCATGGGTAGCTGGGATGTAAAACCCCCGCATACTGCCATAGGAGATCTTAGGAAGATCTGCATTAGCCCTATATAAAAGACAGTCTCTCCTCAATTTGTTCATCTTCACAACTGGAGATGTAGCTGTGAATGGCGTTATAGAGCTGAAGCAGGTTTTCAAATGGAAAACAACTACCTATGCTAGGGGTTCACAATGGAAATAAGCAACATTTCTGTACCAGCTAAAATTAGTAACATTAAACTTTCTGTTACTCTGTTATATCCAGGGTACTTCTGTGAACCCCACTTTCTTTTTTCATCACAAAATGAGCAGGATCTCTAAATTTCTTATGTTTTTTGAAATTATTATTTGTTCTGCTTGCATCAGTTGTACACATAATAAGGAAATCTACATGTATAGTTATTTGTTTCAAGAAAGTAATTTTGTGATAGCAGAATGAATTTACACAGTTTGTTTAAAAGTAGTATACATATTTTTTTCAAATTTGTAGTTGTCTTGGCAATATAAACCCCAAATATAGTTTTTCTGTTATATTGTAATATGTCTGCTTTTTTTTCAAAATAATGTAAAAAAATCTATCAGAATTTTGCAGAAAATTCATTAAAAATCCGTCATTTTCTGTAAATGGAATAATTTTCCCTGAGCTGAAATATAAGCAGAGTGTTCATTCTGCAAAAAGTAGGAAAAGAAGTTTAAAAAGGGTTTAAGGAACTTCAGTAGCTAAGGTGATAAATACTTTATATATGCAGATACAAGCAAACTATGATTTTTCTACCTGGAACCTCAGCTTTTGTAAATTGGGTCTTGTTTCTGGATTTCTGGATTTCTTCCCTGTTTGAAATACTTAATTTGGCTTAAGTACTCTCTGAAATGATACTTCACACAGCGTTGCCCAATTCAGTCTTTGGAGTTCATACTATAGCAAAAAGTAAAAGGTGCAATACGTGGTGATGGTTCAAAGTGACAGTGCTGCTCTGGCAAACAGTTAAACAACTTTTATTTCTGTCAAGAAATTAAAATGTCTGTTTCTTCCTGTTCCCACTCTGCTGCTTCTTCTGATGAGCCTATCCAGACACAAAAGTGTTCAAATATAAACAAAAAAGGGACCTTTTTTATTTATTTTTCTTTAATTTTTTTTTCTGTCTTTTTCTTTTATTTGAAATGCTTACAAATTAAGAGGTTTTTAGGACACTGCAGATCTTCACAATTTTAAAGTTAAGAAGACTCTTTAGTGAAATGACAAACACTTGTTTCTGCTATTTGTTTTGTTTAAAATTATTTTACTCTTATTTTTTTCTTTTGCCAGTTCATAGAGTCTATATTAGATTTTAAGTATTGTCATAACAGTTTATTATAAAAAAACAGATGTTTAAGAAATAGAGAGATCCTGGGGGTTTGGGAAAAAATAGGGAAAACACTAGGTTTCTCATGAGCTCAGTTCAATTCCCCACTCTCTTTTAAAGAAGTAACACTCTTGGCGCTATTCCCAGCATGATCTGATCAAGGAATGAACATACTTTTTGCCTAATGATCAGTTTCTGGACAGATGAACACATACTGTGCAGAAAGCAGAAAATGGGAAAATATGTTAATCTGCCTAGTCATGTAGAAAAGTCTTGTTTTCTAGGAGCATGCTCATCAGTAACGGTCCAGTTTCTTCTACTGTCACTCAAATTTACAAAAATTTCCATCAATTTAACTAGAGCCAAGTGTCCTGTAGTGTTGGTCGCCTAAGATAAATGTGTGGGTTTCTCCCAAGGAAGCAACTTCTGAGCTTCTCCTTTGGTTGGGGGTTGTAGAGATTAGCAAGTGGGTGCTTGGTGTTCTCAAGCAGTAAACCTGTGGTAGAGATTGACTCCATCTCATTAACAGATTCATCAGCAACACTGAAATAAGTGATTTTCTACCATACAGATGTAACAGTTCTGTAAGCCATCCATAGGGTAAATAAAGAAAATAAAAGTGCATCTTCCTTTGAATTTCCCCAGCATCGCTCATAACTTTTATTTGAGATACTTCCCACTTGATATTGTGAGCAAATCTGCAGAATTAACAAACTGTACTGTGTGATTATTAATTGTCCCTGCCCTTATATTTCATATATGCAAAAGTAAATGTGATAAACAGCACAAAAATAAATACTTTTTAATGAACAGGAAGAAATAGTACAGTTTTATAGTAGTAGCTATTGTCTAATATTTGGTCAGATATTGGATACGCTACATCTTAAAAGAACTACACTAACTGTACTAAATTTTACAGTGTGTTGAGTTTTACTAGTTGATCTGTAATTCAGAAGTTTAGTCTTGTAGTAATTTACTGAGTTTTTAATTAAAAATTACTGTTCTTAAAATGTAAAAATACTATAGGATATTTTTAGGCTGATACTTTTTTCTGATTGATCGCAAATCTTTATTATTATGGGCTGTGTTAACCTGTATTTATTTTCTTAATCTGATACCACAGGTATCAAAACTGATGAGTTTATGAATAATAAGAAATCACATGAAGTGCAGGTGATGTCAGAGCTGGTAGACAGCATAGCGAAGTACTGTGGTATAAATCAGGTAAGAAGCATTTCTTAATGTATGTTACCATGTACCTTCAAAATTATTCTCCTTATTGTGTTTGAATACATCATCTTGATATTCTGTCATTGCTGTTCTTATATTTCCTGTAAATAATTGTAGCTAGAGAAGAGCCTTTAGGGCCAAGCTGAAGGACAATTTTGTTTACGAATGTATCGTTCCACAGGAGCTGCCTTTCAGTGAGTCATAATCATTTTATGACTCATGAAAAAATTTAAGACATTATAATCCTCCTCTATATGTTAAGCAGCTAAAAATTTTACTGCTTTTTGCTATGCATGGGTACTGCCGTGTTTGTCAATACTATATCGCTGGCAATTTACCATAAGCATGAGTAGGAGAGCAAAACTTCATTCTTCTCCTTCTGTCAGGCACACAAGAGTGCCGTATAGAGACCAAAGCAGAAAATCTGAGAAATTTTGAAAGCTCATCTTATTCTGGCGCAAGAGATTTAAATAGTTTCCTATTGTTTAATGCTGGTCACCTTTATTTAACATGGATTGAGATCTATCAATTAGGAATTTAGTTACGAACTTTTTAGTTTGAAGGGAAACCAGATTAAGCAGAGATTTATGTAGCAGAATGTGCATGAAATACCTTTGGTAGAACGCGTATGAGGTCTGGACACCCAACACTATTACCACCCAGCGATTACTCTATGAATTGGCTGTTTCATGCACCAGATGGCAAGTTCATCCTTGGATAGTGAAGAATTGCAGGATTCCTTTCTCAAATTTGATTGTAACTTACCCTTTTTGGTTTTTTACATGTAATTATGATTGCACAGTGCACTAGATCACTGTTGCATTAAAACCTTGTAGATGTTTACTTATGGATCTGTTGACAAAACACAAACATCACAACAATACTCGACTTTTTTGAGTATCGTATTTCACATTCTATTAGACAAAAGTACACCAATACGATTTCATCGGTTTACGTACATGCGGTTTTTCTGTAAGCTTTTTCAATGTTAAACTTTCTGTTAGATTCCCCGTCTTAGACCTTTGTTGCAGTAGGACTAAATTTTTAAGTATCTGGGTGAACTGAGTTGGTCTAATCATTTTAATCTCTATAATGCTAGTAACTGGCTAATGTAGCTTCATCCTCGCTTTAAACTGTAGGTGACTAGTGGCTCCGGACACTGCATTTTATTCCTTTCTACATCTGAGCTGCACTTCATTTCTGTGCAAGGGGCTGTAAGTGTAAATGGAGACTAATTTCCTCCAGCCTAACGTTCATTCCCACAAAGATGTGTGGAGAACACATTATATGTGTTTAAAACCAAAGATTAATAATGTATCTGCCCAGATTTTATGCTGAACATATTCCCTCTGAGCCTTTTTTTTTTGTTCCCCCTAAGTAAATATTTTTGAGCGTAGTTTAAATGTATCAGATGTGGGTGAGGGGGAAGAGACACCTGCCGTTAGGCAGGCCAAGTCTGTATTACTGCGGTCTCTGGTATATCTTGTCCCCCCTATTGTGCCTGGCCATTGTAGTGGGAGAGTGGTAGTTGGCCCGCTTCATACCTGCACCAGGGGGGTTGCTAAAAATTAATGGTAATGGTGTGGCCAGACATGTGCCAGGGGTAGTGTACGTGGCCATGTTCCATTCAGTTTAGTGGTAGAGATGGACCTGTAGCATCCCGAGTTGTTGCTGCTGCCACGATAGATCGAGGGGCAGGCCCCAAAACTTGGATTCAGCTCTGAGTTGCTAAAGCTGAACTTTGATTAGGAAGTTATTTGGCTCAGACTGTGTTTAATTTAGATAATGTAAATGATGCAGTGCTCTTGATAGGTTCAGGTCAGGCCTGTGGCATCCTTGGAAACAGAGATCAAAACTCTGAATGCTGGCCATCTGTTTTGTAAGGAAATACTGACAAAGGCAAAGTTTTAGGCAGTCTTCTCCTTACAACTGGGATTACCCAGTAAATAGAGCACTGCAATTAAGGCCAAATATTACTGGATGAGAGGCAATCAATTTGTGAGCATCTGCGATCGCTTACAGTGATAGAAGACAAGCTCTCCAGCAGCTCTTCCAAGAGCCAGCCACAGTGACAAGTGTGGGGGCCCTCAACAGCCACAAAGTGGATGTGCTCTGTAAAGAATAGACATACAGTAGCAGCAGATTTGTGAAAGCAATTTCTTCTGTCATTATCACACTTTTTGCCTTGCTTACCTTTTGCTTCAGGCAAGTATTAGTTATTCAAGCGTTGAAGAATTTCACGTACTGAAAAAGCTATAGGAGAGTGTAGTTTGCTTATGATGCAATACTAAATGTTGTCTGTATTTGCTGGAAGGTGGTGTTTCATATAGCATTTTCATTTAGATTTTAAATAGTTCCTGTGAGATTCAGGAATGAAAGGAAAAGAAAATCCATGTTCAGAGAGTAAAAAAGTAGAGCCACCTTAATGACCTAACCTAAGTCCTGATGTAGCTGGTTACTAATAAAATCTCAAACCAATCATTATTAAGTATCTGTCAATATGCTGCAATTTCATCTCGTGATTATGCACTTTTATCAGATGGCTTGGAGTACCTTTATACAAAGGATTATTTTCTGTTTATTTTTTGAAAAAATTGTAACATTTAATGAAAAATATTATTGCAGTATATCACTGAATATGAAATGCCGACTGCTCTATATTAACTTTTTTCCATTTTAGTCATACACTGTAACGAAATTTATTTGTGCAAAGTTACAAATCCCTAATATATGAAAAGAGCTTTCCAGTTACATTAAAAAAAAAAAGCCTCCTTCTTGGTTATTAAAAAGCAACTCCTTTTGTTTTGGTTACCTTTCAACTTAAAAAAATATAGGAATTGTAAAGTTTTAGGAGAGTTTTTTCCTTATGGATTTTTTTCTATCCTTCTCGCAAAACAAAATATATGCGGCATTTAATTAAAAAATCTAGAGCTATGAAAACACAACACATGTTTTACAACAACACGTGTCCTCAGGGTGTTTCTTTCAGATATTACAGATCACTCACGGCTTGAAAAATGCCCTCCATTTCACCTCCATACCCATGATGTATAATGGGTGGTAGAGGATATTGCTCTCTTGCGGTATTTTATAATGTAGTATAATAAATAGTAAAATGAGAATAAAAGCAAAATTTTATTACTACTGTAATCACTTCTAGGTTAATAATTTGAATTAAAACATTAAAGCAAACTAACTAAAGGGTTTTTTTAAGCATTGTTCCTAACCTACAAGTGGAACTTTAGTTTATAAAGAAGTTCTTGATTAAACTCTGAAAAGAAGCCAGTGATGATTCCTCTTTGCTTAAATGCACATTTATTTTCTTTAATGTATTTTTGAAAGTTTTCCTTGGAAATTGCACCATGTGCAACGAGAGTTGCAATGTGTAATGTAAGTATGATATAATTCTGCATTCAGCATCCATTAAATTCGTGATTTGGTGCTGGGAAATGTCGGAATGCTTCTGGAAACAGCGTTCTTGATTGTGCTGTGCCAGAAACTGTGTTTAAACATAGTACCCAACTCACTGTGGACAAGACCTTTGGAGTTCATTGTATCATGGAAATTTCATTTTAAAAGTTCATGCTTGGCAGATACGCTATGGATTGCTGATTACCTTTCCTTATGTAATCAAGGGAAGGTAAAGCAGGGATTAATTTAATGCAGTCTGTTTGTTTTGCACAATATCATTACCTGCTTATTTTTAGTCAAATTTTCCTTTCGTTTTAAAACTATTCTCCCAGTGCTAACTTAACAATGTATTACTGTTTTCTTTTTACTTGGAAACAACTAAAAAAACCTTACCCAAACAGCAGCTTGTCTTTACAGCCACTAGAGGTCACACGTAGGAGTTAGGAGTAATTCACTAGCTGACTCTGTGTCCAAATGCTGCCTTTCACAGAAATAATTAGAAACCTTGTAGAAGTGGATGTGTGCATATTCTGCATAGTAGTAATATCAGTGATATAAAATGGTGGTTAAAATTATTCCGTGGGCACTTTTCTTTCCTTCTCTTTTAAATAGTATAGGAGAATGTTGGTCATAAATGTAACAAATAAATGACATTTTCAAAAAGCGTGCTTAGATTATATAAATTCTATTTCACTAAATTCGCTCCTGTACTGAATTCATTCAAGAAATTTGAGGATTATAGCGTACCTAGGTAGCAAATATGCAGCAATATCACATGAAGAGTGCAGATGAGAAGGCCACATGCAGCCTGTGTGAACACTTTTTACCTGAGAGTGTGTATTCTCCACTGTTTTACGTAGTCTTTAGTATTGGTTCAAATTTTTCTTTCTAATTCCATGGCTGTACAAATCTTTAATTTTCTTAGTTCAGTAAGAGTATTGCTGTACTGAGTATTCTTACCTGGTAAAAAACTATGCAGTTGAGTTTAAGATGGATACATGTTGTGTATGCTGCTATTTGTACTTACAAATATCAGTGTAAGCTTTCTTATGAATGTGTGACAGACCGAGAACAAGACATAGATGTTCTTGAGTCAAACACTTTCAGGAACATCTATAAAGAAGCCATTATATTTAATCAATATAATTTTTGGTAGATACTTGAACAGAAATGGACATTATTGTTTTCTTTACTTCAAGAAATGTCACTCTGCCTATTCTTGTAAAATATTTTGTTATATATTTATTACAAATTAAAACTCATGTGATAAAAAGCTGTGATTATGTACTTGAAGTTTTTAGCTTACCCTTGTGTCTGCTGCTACTCTGTATAGTTTTCCTTCCTGTCTCATATCAGTCACTGAAGTAGCATGTGTTATCAACTATGAGGCAAACTAAGCTGTCAGCCAGTTACCCTTCTATTCATTCCTTCCTCCAGAACAGGCAGTGGAAAGCACGTGAGACATGGGAGCCCCTTTGTTTTGTTACAAAGGCATCCTTATGTTAATCACAGCTGTATGGCTCATTTGCACAGAATGGGAAAGTGGTATAAATAAGCATTCTGACATAAAAGGGGGTAATAATATCAACTCTCTTTCGGTCACATCTGAGGTGATTAAGTTAGGGACCGAATCTGAAGATGCTTATTTCTGTATGGGAGTTAGGTGTCTGAAGCTAAATACTGTGAACCCTTGCTTTGCTAACTCTATATCCTGACCTAGTTTAGCAAGAGCAGGTTGCGTTGTTAGTGTTTTATAGTTATTTTCTTCAACAGAAGGAAGTTCTGTGTCAAAAAATATACTCAAAGTCTTTCCCAGAAGAGTCAGGACATGTGCATTGCTTAAGCATTGCAGTGTCTGTTTTCTGAAGCAAATCAGTTATGACTTAATTCTGTGTTTTAAAGTCAGAATGTGAATGAACTAAGTGCATTAGGAGGGATAACTGTATAACGTAATTATTAAATCCATGCTTAAAGTTTTGGGGAATTATTTTGCATGTGATTGAAATGTATCTTGTTGCTCATTAATACAGTGTTTGTTTTTTTCCCCATTGTCTAGGTGATTGATATAGGTTCTGGAAAAGGCTACCTGAGTTCATTTTTGTCCATGCAATATAACTTAAAAGTTTATGGAATTGACTCCTCAAACACCACCACTAATGGTGCTCATGAAAGGAACAGAAAACTGAAGAAACACTGGAGAGCATATCAGAGTCGAGCAAGAGCAAACGTCGAAGGCCAGAGGTTGGAAAAGGCAAATGACAGGCCAGTGCAAAGTGAAATTAATTGTAAGGCAATCAGTGAAAAGCTCTTAAATAAAACCAGCAGTCTTCAACATCAGGACCAAGTGACTATCCAAGATTTAGCTCCTTCTTGTGGTTTCACAGGAATAGGTACATCTGAAACCAGCAAACAAACTGAAGTTGATTTGGCGTCTCGGACACAGTCTGATGAGAGCAAACTTTCTGAAGAGGTTCTTGCTATTCTAAATGTTCTGCCTGCTGATGCTGTAGAAGTTTTTTCTTCATCTCGGTCTAACAGTGGGGAACTCTGTGAAGAGGAGAAGGAGCAAAGAAAAATGGCATCTCTCAAGGCTAAAGCAAGCAAATCGTGTGAATCAAACCTGTATTTTCCATTGACCTCTTGCATAACTGCAGAAACAGAACTCAGTGACATCATAACAGATCTGGAGGTTATTTTACTAATATTTGAAGTAGATTGGCTGTTGTCTTTATATTGCCATTTTCATATGTACATAATGTTTGCTGAGTCTACACAGAGTACTATCAGTGTCGAAAATGAACATTCTGGCCCAATAATGTTTTCAGCCAGTAAGCATAAGTATGTCTAGCAGATACAGACTGTTTTTCTATTTTAATATATGTGCTGGGATTATTTTGAATATGTAAAGCAGCCTTTAGAATTTATGGGGTAGATAATATTCAGTTGTCAAAGTTAACAGCACACATATTAGCACGTTCAGGTATTTTACAATTGTGGTTGTAGATAACATCTAATTATTGTGAAAAGAGTTATATTTACCAGGTGGATGGATATATTAAGCACTGGAAATTCAATTTTCCTGGAATTTCTTATTTTTTAAGTTTTATATTTTTGTACTTTCAATTCAGCTTTGAAGGCATAGGAGAATTTATTGTGTATAGTACTCAACATACAGAGTTTGTAAAGAGCCCTGTTTGCAAATAATGTTTTTATATTTTGACTTTTCATAGTTACTTTAAGTTCATTTAGTAATTTACTAGCTGATGGGGATTGTGTCTACAGAAACAAGCCCAAGCTCAGTTGCCGAAAGACAGTGACATGAGTCTAGAAGCTGCATGGCTGTTTAGTTCCTATGCCTGAGCTAATGTACATTGATTGGGTAGATATATTCAACCTTTTCTGGAAGGATGAAAACTTGTCTGTGTTCAGAAGTAACTGAACTATTATATTCAGGGGTGTAATTCATCTCTGATTTGAGACCATAGGTCTGTGCTGATGGCCTTACAACTCGAGCTAAGAAGTCCTACTGAGTATCTTGAGAGTGTGTGGAGCAAGCTCATGTCTGTCTGCAAATGACACCCTGAGCAGCAGGGTTGATGAAGTATTTCCCTTTACATTTGCACAGTTGGATTTTGTGTCCTCTTAGCATCTAATTTGTATGATGTAAAAGGTAGAAGAAATCCTATATCACTGCCTTTCTTTATAAAAAAAACCCCAAAACATTACTGTCAGAAAAGGTAAAAGCTTCATTGTGTCAAAAAATAGTAATAACTGAACTGCACACTATGTGTGATGAATGTGCGTAATTAAAATACTCTAAAGTGTGCAATCATTCACATTTTTTTAAGTATTTTGAGAATTTTTAGAAATAACATATTTTTTAGAAATAGTTTTACAAATATTTACAATTTTTTATTGTAACCATAAATTGATTTTATTTTCTCAAATTTTCCTAAGCTGGGGACAGGTGGGGAATGGGGAAAATTAATATTTATGCCGTAAGTTCTGAAATGAATTTGCCAGTGAAATACGGGTGTAAGAATGCACATTTGTATATAGCCCAGGACTAATATTGAGATATCAAATTTTGCTACACTTAAGCCAATGATCCAGAAAGTACTTACAGTTATACCCAGGCAACGTCACTGAAATCAATGATGGTCCAAAAGTGTACCTGACAAACTGCCCTCCTATTGTTCAGGAGTTTTGAGCATCATAATATGTTTCCTCTGCCCTACATGTGGTAGCCATCTTCCATCTAGATTTATCCTGAAAGAATCTCTCTAACTTTTCCTGTCCTGGGGCTTAAATGCTGCCCTTGCAAGAGCATGTCTTCCCTTAGCTTCCAAACTTTAGTCTTGTTCCACTATTTCTGTAATTGCATGGGAAAAAAAGCTTTGTGGAATGGTGAGCTGAAGCTGACTGATAGGAATAAAGGAGGGACAAGCACAGAGAAGCAGCACAAAGTGGAAGGTGATGAGGGGGATGGGAAGAATTGAAAAACAGAGGAAGAAAGGGGAGGTTTTACTGTTTCACTATACATACAGTATATAGTAGAGATGTGTGAGAAAATCAAATATAGAACAGCAAAAATAGATGTACATGTAAAGTCAAAATGATTATAGAAAGGTATCACAATTGAATGCCCCTGGGCTAATTTCTTGTTGATAACCTTGTTAATAAGTGAGGCTGAAATTCAAAGGAACACCACGTTTACCATGTAGATTCCAACTAATAATGCTCCAAGGGAAAAATCTTTTTATGAGTGGTGAGAAGAGGGATAATTAGGATGGAGAAATAGAGGGAAAGGGAAATTGGGGAAAAAGAAAGCAGGAAATATCTGAAGCTGAAGTTCTTGGTTTGTGTTATGGAAGAAAACGCCCATTTGTTTTTGAGTAGTAGTAGGCGGCACACTGCAAAACTGCGGCAGTACTACAGTTTTGGAAATAATAAAACCTGCTCTTCAAATTATATTTATATATTGATTTCAGCAATTTAAAGTAGCAGAAATGCCATAGATCGGTCCAGCCAGATTTACAGCAGTAAATCTGAAGTAAGAAAAGGAAGTCACAGTGGTAGTAATAAGAATAACAGGAAAGCTAGAAAAGACAGGAGAAAATGACCCGTGCTCAGTCAACACGGAGATGTTCCCTTCCATGCAGATAAAGCAGCTGCTATCCATAGTCTTGAACTTCTGCTTCCTCATGGCCGGTGAAGGTAGACTGCACAAATGTGTAGTTCCCTTACCTGAACAAAGCAATGAGCAGTCTGTCTCTACACAGGGGCAATGCAACATGTTTTCTTAGCACTGAAGAACTTTTTATTTTATGCATTGAAAAATTCTAGAACAGAACAGCAGGAGTCCTCATGGAGTTGCGTATTTAAACCTTACAGCTCAATAACTGTTTGCAGCATGTTTGGGTCTGGGAGTTTGTTGTTGTTATTCATGCTCTTTCAGTTGAAGAGGGAGATGCTTTATTGTTGTGTTTGTTTTTTTTTCTTTTATTCTTCTTAGGACTGTATGATGGTGGGTCTACATACGTGTGGCAATCTTGCTGCAAATACACTACGAATTTTTACTGCCAAGCCTGAAATCAAAGCAGTTTGCAGTGTCGGCTGCTGCTACCATCTGTTGTCAGAACAGTTTGAAAACCAAGAAGGTAATTCTTCTGAGCTTAATTTGTGGCTGCCAGTTTGCATGTTGAGAATATTATACCTTTTAATTAATAACCTCCTTGTGTTTGTTCCTTTCCAGTGGTTTATTTAGTACTGGTTTTAATTACATTATGTGGGTCATTCACTCCCGGATATCCCCTGTGGCTTTTCTGTTGTGCCAATATTCCTAATATTCTTACTGAAATTAGGGACATTAATGCAGAATGTTTTTATGTGGTTATGAATACAGCTGGTTTTATTCCATTACTCTACTTGTAAAATGTGGAGGCTTTTTTAGTCCGACATGTTTTCATCCTTTTGAAGTATTTTGTACCAGATTTTGCCCTTGGCTGTCTGCATGCAATATCCATTTATGTTGAGTTGTACATGTACAACTATGAGCAGAATTAGTCCTTGTAATGTAAGTTATTACTCTAAAAAACCACTCATCTGAGTGCTGTGCTCTGGGGCATTGCCAGTTCAGGACATTACGGAACAGTATATATATAACAGTTTTTATTGTGGAGACAACCTGAAGATTATTTGGGGATTTACACTACAGGCGAATTTTCCTCCGAATGTGAGGTTTTTTCATTTTTTGATAGAAAGTTGGTATCTTTACTTGAAAGGTAAATTGTTTACCTTTCTGTATAGCGTTCAAACAACAGAAAGTTACAGATTGTCTTTGCACAAATGGAGTGAATGCATAGTCCTGCGTTGTTTGGTTTACCATGGAAAGCTCATGCTCTTTCTGATGTCTAGTGTTTAGAGAAGTACTATTGTCTGTTCGGTTTAATACTGCCTGTATATCAATTTCAAAGTGATCTAGTATAGAATAAAATAATAATAAAAGATTTAGACTACAGCTAAAAACTGTCACTTTCTATTTCAACATCCAAATGTTGTGTTTTCCCTAGCATTTTCTGCAGCATATTCTGCTACTTTTTCATGTAGTGTGCAGACTTTTCACATGCATTAACATACTCATTTCTATTTAGCTCATTTGTTTTTAATGCATAATGAAAAACACTAAATGGCTGGCTTTCTTGGGGCAAGTGTTATGTAGCTGAGCTATCTAAATGACCGTCTGCTGAAGTCCTAGAACCTGACCACCGTGTCAACCAAATTTGAGAGAAAGGTGGGTTGGTAAAGATTATTTCAGCTCTTTCAGGGAACTTCACAGACAGAAAGGCAGGTGGAACCCAGCTGCAACTCTTTAACAGTTGGCTGCTCAGGCAGCTAAGGCACAACTCCAGACTGACCATGACACATGCTAGCTCTTGCTTGTTTTAATGATCTTTTCATGTTGTTTTTATCTTGCTCTGCAACAGTTTTAAGAGGTTTTGCAGTGTATTAGTTTCACTTATTTCACAATACTTCAAGTGATCCCCAAAAACAAAGAAGAAGAAGATACGATCGATATTCTTAAGTTACAGGAATATTCACTAACTGTGATTGATTAGTAAAACCCGTACAATTCTTGTTTACATCAGGGTTTTAAAAAATGGTGAGCCTTTCAGGCACTTATTAAGTTGTGTGTCTGAAACATTTGGTTGTTTCTTGTTATTGCAAAGAGGCTACAACTTCCTGTTCTAGCTGTAGGATTATTTTTTCCAAACCAGTGCATAAAGCTTTACTAAATTATTGTTATTCAGACACCACCAAAGGATCAGATGTGATAACCTATTCTAAGTTCAAACAAACAGATGTACATGCACGGTGGTAAGAGATACTGCAGTTTCATAGCAGTGTGGAAGTGAAGCCAAATTGCACATTGGAATTTCTGGCTGTTTGATTTTTCTCAGCTTGAAGGATAAAAATTACTCTCAAAGAAGAATCTTTAGGCAGAATAAAAGGAAATTACAGTATTCTTTTTTTGGAAAAGAACACATAAGTACTTCCAGTGATGTTCAAAAAACCTGCTATTTTTTTACTATTACTATGAGGGTACGTATTGTAAAATCTATAATGCTGTTGTCATATTCCCCTGGTAAAGTAATGTATTATGTGGTTTGTTCGTAAATATGCAGTGGAAGGGTAAGGGCACAAGGACCAACAATACCCAAGAGCTAAAATTTCTTCAAAGGGAAACTGGGAAAGAATTAGGACAATAGCTTGTGCCTACACTTCCTGTGCATGGATTTCAAACTGTCAAAGCATTCTAGAGGATTCTAGGGGACTCGGTAACTAATTGAATGGTAGGGATCCAACCATTCACTCTGCGCAAGAAGTAAACTAGTGCAAGAAGACATCCAGAAGCTGTCTGAGGCAAGTGAATTTTGGTACTGCTTCCAAAATGGACCAAATCATAGAATTGTGATGACATAATTTAGCTTGGAAGTGGCCTCTGGAGGTCATCTGGTCCAAATCACCGCACAAGGCAGGGCCAACTTAGATCAGGTTGTTCAGGGCCTTGTCCAGTCATGTTTTGAATATCTCCAATGGCAGTGATTCAACAGCCCATTCCAATGTTTTCCCTTACCACAAAGTTTTTTTCCTCGTATCTATTCAGAATTTGGAGCTTTATCTATTGTCTTTTCATTGTGCACCTCCAAGGAGAGTCCGGCTTAATCTTTTCTGTTCCCTTTCCTTTAAGTAGTTGAAGACAGCAGTTAGATCCCTCTTTGGCCTTCTCTGCAGCCCTGTAGTCCTCTTGCCACCGTTGCACTCATTCCAGTAGGTCAGTGTGGTGGGCTGGAGAAACCAAAAGAAGCATTCTAAATACTCTCATTCTCACAAGTGCTAAAAAGGGAGAATAATCACATTCCTTGACATGCTGGCTTCACTGTTAAGCTTCAGAGTCCTGTCAATTTTCTACCCACCTTAAAGTCCACCTGTCTGAGTCATACCTTTCCGATTTGTATTTAAAGATACTAAGGCAACCTTGCTGAAAGCCTCCCTAAACTCAAGGTAAACTGTGACTATGCTTTCCCCTAGCTCATGTAGCCAGTCACTGCATCACAAAAAGCAGTAACTTTTGTGAGTCCCTGGTAAATTCCTGCCAACTATTGTCAATCTGCTTCTTATTCGTCATGGGCGTGCACATGGTTTTCATGCTCCATAAGCTTATTAGTTATGAACTGAGGTTAGGCTGAAGATGGGTGTGATATTTGTCTTTTTCCTGTCATCAAGAAATTCCCTTGATGGATGTGACCTTTCAAAGGTGATAAGAGTGTGGCCTTCGTGTGACAACAGCCAGTTCCCTCAGCTTCCTGAAATGCATCCCAATGGGTCACACGCATTTGTGTATCTCCAGTTTGCTTGTGTGGTCCCTGAGCTGATATAATCTCTACTGTAGGTAGTCCTTCCCTCACCAAGGCTCTGACACTAAACTCAGGGAAGCTACTGGCTAACCTAGGAGTTAACCAGAGATTGCAGAGACCCATAGAAGCCTTACGTGGAGAGACTAGTTAAGAATATTAGGATGCAGACTTATGGCTAAGCCTCTGCGGTGGTGGATAGAAGATCTTCCTAAGAGGTAGAGAGTATTGTGCAGAATTTGCTGCAACACAGGAGATCATTTATTTGTTTGAAATCAGTCCAGTAAGCAAGGGCTTGCCTGCGAGGACACAGCGGCAATTTCTGTTATAAAGCATTTTATACTTACTTTATTTTGACTTAGTAGCTTTGAGGCTTAGAAGTTTTTAAAAATGTGTTTTTAAAATGTCATTGCTCTATTTAATATTTATATTATCTTTTTGCCCAGTTTAAAAGCTTTTGTATTTTCTTGAGGTGCTCACCCTTAAGGATAAGGTTGTGCCGAGTTCACCTCAAAGCTCTTTCACCCAAAGTAGCATGTTTTCCATCTTCGCTGCTTCTTTAATGTAAGTGCAGATGATTGTTCTGATACGCCTAGTTGAAGTAGATGTGCCAGTTCACAAAAAAAGCTGCTGTTTTGCCATAACTTGAGGTGGCTGGGCTGTATGTTCTTTGGCAGTTAAGTTTTATTTAATACCAAGATCAGACTTGTTTGAGGCCAGTGAAAAATTGTTTTTTCACTTTGTATTAACTGGCATTAATGGATATTCATGGGAAGAATTTTTACCTGTTTTGATGCGTAACATAGTGTTTGTAAGTCTGACGTGGTGAGTTGACAGAATATCAACAAAATGTTACTATACTGTTTTTGGTGGGCTATTGAATTACCTTGGCTATCACAAGTTCGGGTTTTTTTTGTCTCTGAGGAGCTGACTACAAAGAATAATGCCTTACATTTCTTATATATTCTAAAAATAGTAAAGGTATTGCAAGATTGCCTGATTCAGTTTGCCATTGGACCCACTGTGGATACTTTGGGAGCATTTCTGATGAAAGTAGGTGCCAGTAGTCACAGTTCTGAAGATTGCAATCAGTATACAGTGTCCTTCAGTGTGTTTATAAATAAGCTAAATTCAGCTGGAAATTTTCGTAATGGGACCACATTCCCAATTATGCTGGGAATAATTTTGAACTCTTAAGATCATGAAAGTCTTTGTTTTGATTTATTAGTAACTACAACAACCAAGAGGTGCTGTGTAATGTCAATTTTCAATTCAATTAAAAAAAGTTGAAGCCAGTGACTTTTAACACCTGTCTTTCTTTAAATTTCACTGCTGTTATAAGCAGTACCAAATACTAAGTTTCACTTAATAAGGAATACTATGACAGCTCTTGGAAAACGTTTAGTCATTTTACTTTGGCTTTCTCTAAGGAGAATTGGCTGTTTATACAGAGATTCTTCTATGGATAAAATGCACTTAGCCATTAGTATAATTGATTCCTTTGGGGTTTTCTTCACTGTTACTGCATCAGATAGTCAATTACATCAGAGTAGTAAGTATTTTACTATTTATTAGAAATTTTTTACATAAACCTATTTACACAGTGAGCCATTATGTCAGTTTTTCTGGAAAAAAATCAGTTTGCTAATGAATTTTAGGTTAAAAAAACCTCTGTGCGTCTGTTCAGGAGCTATTCTTAAGATTTTGGGGAGCTGCTTTATCTTACATTCACTTAATATGTTTCTGGGGCAATGTAACAGCTGGACTATAGACTCATAGAATCAAAGAATGGTTTGGGTTGGAAGGGACCTTAAAGATCATCTACTTCCAACACCTGCCAGTAGACCAGGCTGCTCAAAGCCTCATTCAGCCTGGCCTTGAACACTTCCAGGGATGGGGCATCGACAACGTCCCTGGGCAACCTGTTCCAGTGTCTCACCACCCTCACAGTAAAGAATTTCTTCCTGATATCCAATCTGAATCTACCTTCTTTCAGTTTAAAACTCTTACCCCTCATCCTATCGCTCCACTCCCTGATAAAGAGTCCCTCCCCATCTCTCCTGTAGGCCCCCTTTAGGTACTGGAAGGCTGCTATAAGGTCTCCCCGGAGCCTTCTCTTCTCCAGGCTGAATAACCCCAACTCTCTCAGCCTGTCCTCATAGCAGAGGTGCTCCAGCCCTCTGATCATCTTCGTGGCCCTCCTCTGGACCTGTTCCAACAGGTCCATGTCCTTCTTGTGCTGAGGTCTCCAGAGCTGGACGCAGTACTTCAGGTGGGGTCTCACCAGAGCGGAGTAGAGGGGTCAAATCACCTCCCTTGGCCTGCTGGCAATACTTCTTCTGATGCAGCCCAGGATGCGGTTGGCTTTCTGGGCTGCAAGCGTGCATTGCCACAATGATTATCCCTTAATAGACAGTTACTGCAAATTTAAGATATTTTCAAAAAGACTTGACTTTCCTTAAAAAGCAATTGATGTGCTTCTGTATTCTGATTCTCTTCCTTCTATCCCCTGTACCACCAAGCACATCAGCACCAGTCTAGAAACCAGTGAAATTCTTCAATGTAATGTCCTCTGCTTTGAGGAAAAAACACATGAACATTACGATTGCTAAGGAGCTACATTTATAAGTATTTCATAATTTGAAATAAGACATAGGTGTAGTTGTATAGGTAGTTTCAATGATAGGTGTCTGTTGGAAACCCTTTCTGAGGTTAGCTTGAGTACTGCAAATTGTTAACTCCAGCTCTTTTAAGGATTTCCAATATCAGGTCACTGCTGTAGGAAGAAGAAGATACATGCTGGGCAGAAGAATGCTAGCGCTGTCCTGGAAGCTGTGTAGCTTGTCGATAAAGCACTCCAGAAGAAGTCAGCAAACTTTTTGCAGAAGAGTAAAAGTCTCAGATTCTCAAGTTAGGTAAATATAAACTGCGGCTACATTTGTTAGGCTCCAACTTTTAAAAGCTAGTGAATATAATTAAGGGAACTGAAGGGGATGCAGAGGGTAGTCACAATTCATGTAGAGAATTTTATCAGATTTGTGAAAACTGAGGAGGGTTTGAATAAGATGGATTCAGGGGAAAAAAACTTCAAAACTGAATTTTCTAAAGGATTCCTTACACAAACATAATGGCTTCATATCACTCTGTTCCACTGAAATATGGAAAGATTAGTCAGCGTTCTAGAAGTATTAGAGTACAGATGATTTATGTGTTGCCTAGGTATATTTTCAAAGATATTCCACAGCCAATGTCTTAAAATAGCTATCACTGATACCATGGCAACACAGGAAAATACTTCCAAGCAAAAGATCAAAAGGCTTGATTTGCTTTCCAAGGCGTCTTTAGATATTGCTGCACAGGGCACATTTCCATGAATTTGTGACAGAGGTAACTAGTGACTAAACCCCAGATGTTTTCTATCAAAATTGATTCTGAAAAAAATATGAAACTTAAAAAAAATATTAACTAGGTAAGTTTTACAGACATTAAATGACAGCATTACCCATTTAAGTTATTAAAGTATTTTTCGTTAGTAAATGTAGCAAAAAAATATTAAAACATGAAACTATCTTACATTTATAATTTTGTGTGTGTATACAATAAGAGATTATAATTGAGAAAGCCAAGGTTTCTGTAATGCACAGTACCTAAAGCATACCCTAGGTTTGGATTTTGAAAATTATTTTGATGACAAGTGATTCTGTTTCCTAAAATGGAAGAACATTTTTCTTCTCCCCTGCCCTTTCCTCCTCCCGGTAAAATCCCATTTAAGTGATGGGGTTTTTAGGAAAAATGCAAACTCAAGGAACTGTGAAGTCTTTAGCCAATGAAGATTTAGTCTTTCCCATGAAAAAAAAAGGCAGTTTAAGTAGCTCCTCTCCTTTCTTTGGAATCCTGGAACCCTAGAACTAAACTGAGATACTACTATGTCTTGGAAGATAGATGCCATGGAAGACCTAAACCAAGTTGGGTTATTTGTGTTTCATTATACTGTCTTGACTGAGTTTGGCAGTGTATACAAAGAGACAAAGTAGGCTGTGCGTGAAGGATTTTGATGAGGGTAATAAAGATTACTTTCCACTGAAAAATCTCAGGGGAAGGAAAAATTACATTTAATTCCATTTAATTACAATCTCAGAAGATGCTATTGAGAATTTTTTATCATTGTTTGGAATTACTTATTAATCTTAAATGATCTTTACTCAATAATTACTCTGTCTTTGTGCTAGTATTGGAAAACACATGCAAGATTTTGGTATCACTTTGTAATATGAATCCTCTAGGATTTCGGAATTGCTAAAGATAAATAATTGTCCTTTGGCTATGATCCAAGCTTAACACTTTTGAATACAGTTTTGTTGTAATTTCATTAATATTAATGGGGTTTATTAAAGACTGAAGAAGTTGAGTGACCTAATTTCCATGTTATTTTTTTGATTGAAACACACTATGAAACAGATCTTTGATTAGTTTGAGTTGGCATAAATCCAGTGAGATAGTCCCAACTCTAAAATAAATTCCAAACTTTCATCATTCATGATGTTATATTAGAAACATGTTTAGTTGGGTTTTTCAAGATTCTTAAATCCTTGAAATAGCTGAGAATTTTGCTAACTTCTTTCTGTCTCCACTACTACAGGTAATGAGTATCTGTAATTCTTAGCTTTGCTATCAAAGATCAATTTCATATGTTAATGAATTAGCTTGCTTTCACACTCTGTCTGCTACATGTGTAGACCTGAGAGTGTAGCTTGAATGTCTGCATTGCTTATATCACGTTCTCAGGCCTTTTTTGACAGATTGGCATCAGTATGTGAAAGAAGACTAATTCATTTTTACATAAAATAATACTATGATAACAAAATGGAACGAAGATACAAAATAAACATACAGCCTGGCTTCAGCCTCCATAACAGAGACATGGAAATCATGCAATTTGTTAACATTGTAGTTTCCTCTATTCCAGTATCTTGTCTTCCATAGAGGCCAATATAGAGAAGAGTATGAAATCATAGGGAGTACGTAGCAACGCTTCCTCTACATACTCTTTCATGCTTCCAGCATGTTTTGGGTCATGAGCTTCTTGGAACAAAATTACGTATTTGCAGTAAAGAACCCTTGATGGATTTTTATTCCTCGAATCCTTCAGATTACTTTTGAACATATCTAAACTTTAAGGATCTATAGCATGTCACAGTAAGAAATCAACTGCTTGTTGTATGAAGAATCATTTCCTTTTAATTGTTTTAGGGCCACTAACTGCATGTTTCTTTTTTATACCCCTTCAATTTGGGTGTAAAAGCCAGTACACATCTGTCCCTATTTATTTTCTCCATCCCATTCATAATTTTACAGATTTTTCATTCCCCCATTATCTGTTTCGCAGCTTTAATTTTTCATATTACTTGTTTCTTACTTGTGACAATCCTGTTGCTCTTCTCTGCACCTTTTTGGATGGTATTACTTGTTATCACAGGTGAGAAAAACAAAATCAAACACAGTATTCAAGATTCGGGTGCAGCATGGATTTCTATAGTAGCATAATAGTGTTTTCTGGGTTTTTTTCCTTAATAATTCTTAATTATTTTTTCTTATTATTACTGAGCTGATCTGTCAGCTCTCAGTTCAAAGCTGTTCATTGTATATTTAAAGTTAATATTTTTCCCAATTTGAATCACTTTCATCTACATTGAATTTTATATGCCATTTCATCTCTAATTTTTATTAGAAATGGCTCTATTTTTTATTACCTTTAGGATCATAAGCAAACTTTGTCCTACTCTCCATTAACTTTTCCAGATCATTTATGAATTTGATCAACAACCTGTTCCAGCACAAGTCTCCTTAGGCCTCTGCTGCTGATCTCTGTCCTCTGTGAAAAATGGTCTTTTATTCCCATCCTTTGTTTCTGTCAATTACTCACCCATAGGAATACATTTTATCTGGTGCTGCATTTTGATAGTTTCTCTAATGGTCTTGTTGAATGCCATTTGGAAACCCACTATATCTTTCTTGTCTAAGTGTTACTTGAGCCTTCAAAAAAAATTCCACTTTGTTTGTGAGATATGACTTCCCTTTAGGAAAGTCAGGCTGACTCTTCCCAAATATGTTATATTTGCTCATATATCCAATGACTCTATTCTTTAAAATACTTTCTCTCCATATAAATGTGAGGCTTCCTGTTTGGAAGCTCCCTGGACCTTCCCTTGAGCTCTTCATAAGCATTAATATTACATTACCTGCATTTCAGATCTCTAGAACCAAAGATCTTTAATCAAGAAGTTGCACACTGCAGTTTGGCAATTTCAACCTGTTTTTAGGTTTTGGATGAATGCCACATGGCTTTGGCAATTTTTTGCTGTTTACAACTTCTGGTTTTCTATAAATTCTTCTAGGGATCCATCAGTTTTAGGTATCGCATCTGATGAGCTCCTTCTGTGAAGCAGGACTGTGGCTTAAGAACTTAATTTAGCTTTTCTTCCATGCTTTATTTCCTTGAGCAATCCTTTATAGCTTTATCACAATGATAGTCCTGCAACTACTGTCTACTCATAAGAAATTCTGTAGATACTCAGATGTCTGCAAAAGGTCAAAGAGATTTTAGCTTAAAGAAAAACTGGGATCCATATTATACAAATTATTATCAAAAGAACATATTGAATTATTTTTTACTTTTATAACCATTGAAAGAAGAAAAGAAGGAGAAAAATGTTTTGTTTGCCTGTGCCAATTGCACTACTGACCTAAGAAAGTTATCTGTTAATAGCCTGGTTTTTTTCTGTCACGGTATAGAACACAGTTAAATAGCTTGTGCTCTCTCAAGGAGATTCAGAATAATACCCTAGCACTCTCATGCTCTGAAATGAAGTCAGACTATTTAGAACATAATAAAAATTACACAGCTGAGAAGAGAAAAACTTCACGTTTTTTAATAATGACTGTTACGAGATTAAGTGCAAAAAGACTAATTATACTGAGAGCAGAAGAATTACTAGAGCTATAAATCCTTGGTAAGCAAGATTACTCTCCTGTTTGGATGGTAGTATGTATAATGTTGTTGAGGCACAATGTCATTGTGTATTTTCTGCTGGTCTGAATAGGGTAATTCCTCCCGGACTTCTGTAAGAATAGAGTCTGTGCGTAGTGCCAGCCTTTGTTTGTCAAGAGCAAAGAGCTTATGGGTTGTGAACTAATGCCTGTTTCTCCAGCAGTAATTAAGGACTTTAATATGAATTCTCTGTAAACAAAGTATCACAAAAATGATGAACTGCATGTGTTCAATACAGCACTTATTTCAGTAACATCTGCAGAAATGTAATAATAGCCTTTTGAAAAAATAAAGGATTGAATAATTTTCTATTCACCTTTTTTGACATAGAAAAAAAAGGATTGTTTCAACATAAAATCTCTTGCATTATGCATTTTATATCAAACTTGGTAAATAAACGCATTGTTGTATTTGTCAAAGGAGAACAAATAGAAAAAATCTTTCAAACTGAAATCTTAAAGGTCCCTTCCAACCTAGACAATTCGATGATTCTATGATTCTATAAGAAACAGAGAAAGCTTTCTTTTGAAAGCAAAGGCCATTTTCAAATACAGAGATTCAGAAAACTTTTTACCATCTTGAAAAATAGTTTCTGGGAAGTAATTTAATATATCTTCCACAGTTTTAGTGACATTGATTGATTTTTATAAGTCTTAGGATATTGCCTTTTTACACTTCTTTGTAGCATAGTGTCAACATAAATAAACAATTGTACATGTTCTGATCCTTCAGTCTACAACATATAAATAGATTAAACAATTTGTAGTATTTTAATTACTTCAGCGGGATTCCTTTTAAGCGTAGTATTCTGCACTGAGTATTGCAATTTCAAGGCCTTGGTAAGAAAAATCTAATATACGGTGTGACCTTTGAGTGTTAATTCCAACTTGGATGTTACAAGGTTTGTCATGCAGAAGACTTCTAATGTATTATAATAATGGTATATCCACTCCTACAGTTCTTACATAGGCATATCTCATGTTTGTTACAGGAGACCTATTTCCGCTAAGACAAGACATAAATTTCCCAGCTAATGACAACTGGGATGAGGAGAATTAGAAGTAGGAGGTATAAAATGCAGTTCTGTTAATGTTACTGGTTACATTAAAAGATATATAAGCATAGCTACATATTGTGTCTATCTCTTCTACTTTGCAAATGGGATTTGTCTGATTTAGGATATACATTCTTTTACTTTTTTAAATTTGTGTCACGCCTTGCTAACTGACTGCTTAGAGAGATGTCTGGTAGTAAGAAAAGGCAGTAATTGGCTTCAGTGGGAGTTTTCTCTAAGTGAAAGAGGTAGGCAAGTCTAGTGTATAAAACAGACTTTGCCAGTGTTGAAATTCACCGCTCTTTTGTGTGGAGTTTATTAAAAACAACTGCAGGATAGTCCATTGTCCAGTCTAAGAAAATAACTTTATACATAAGAAAATTGAGAAAAATATGTGATCACGGTATAGAGTTTATGTAAAAATATTCTTCCTTTAGCTTATACATTTTTAGGGCAGTTTATGGATTTTGTATCATATAATTTCATTATATTTTTGCACTAAAGAGAGTTTATACATTTACATGTTTACCAGTAAAGATGAGATTTTTTTCCAGGTAATTTAACTTTAAAATTAGGGCTCATTTTCCTTTTCAGTTAATACAGTTGTAATTGGCACTTTGCAAAAATGTAAAATTTTTAATATTATATTTACAATTTTGAGTACCAGAATATCATGTTCTTTTCACTAGTAAATATTTTGGTTTGCGCATTTGGAAAATGACTACTGTCTTTTGAATCATCGTATAATTGGAAATGGCATAGTATTTAACACACTATATATATATGCCATGTTTATTTCTTATTCACTGGGTGTTTGAGTTGGAGTTTCATGTTTCTGTTGTTGTTTTTTAATATGACTAGCGCTGACTTCCTAGAATTAGGTAACAAATCTAAAAGGCAATATTTTCAATATGGCATTAGCAAAGAATTTATTTTAATTTCCTGTTACAGCTACTAACCTCAACTTTTACGGTAGTCCCTGGGTTTGCTGGTAGTACTAGGATGAACTCTGTTTTCTCCTGGGAGACCAGGCTGCTTCTTCACTGAGCTACTTCTGAACCTGAGCTTGTCATCTCCATCCTCACTCTGCTTCTCTGATTTGTCTAGATTGCAAGCCATTCAAGGCCTTCCAAGTAGTAGTCTAGAAGAATGGGGATCTCTTCCTACATTTCTGTGGCCCCTACTGACATAAAACTGTCCGTAACCATTTTTTCATCTTGCACTTGGTGTTGCCCTTCGAGGTTTCCTTTTAGTTTTCAGTAATGTGTTTCTATTATTAGTCATGTGTTACTGTGTCCAGAGTAACAGATACAAAAATCCCGTTCTCTACAAAGAACATTTTAATAAGAATATTTTTAAAGAATCTGATTAATTTAAAAAAGGAGAACAAAAAATTAAAGAGAAGACGGGAAATGGACTTTCATTTTTAATCCCACTTACAGTTCTCAAATGTGCCCTGCTTTTTCTTTCTTTAGTTTTACACTTCTAGGAATGCTGGCTATATTCTTTGGAAGAAGGAAGGGTCTAGTTAGACAGAAGGAGATCCTCCCAAGGCTTTTTCATCACAGCTTTTTATATGAGTAAAGATGCAATTGGACCATTTACCATACACTCTTAAGGATGCATTGATTTTCTAACAAATTCAAATACAAAAATAGGAATGATGGGAGAGAGGATAATTAAGAACGAGGGGAAAGGGAATAATTTAGTCCTGTCTATTATAGCTTTTTCTTTTTATCTTGACAATCAATATGTCAGGGACTACCCAAGCAAGGACAAGTCCCATGGTTGTTACCTGTCGAGTGTTGCTCTTTGAACTAAATAACTGAAGAGCAGATCTTAGTGCCAGCCTTGTGGATTCAGCCATGAACAGAGGTTTTAGGTGCCATGTCATGTTAGTCTTATCTACGTGTCTTTGGCGAGAATCCCAAAGCCTTGTTGGCCAACAAGTATATTATTAATACAGAGAATTTTCAGTGTGCTTGGCAGTCCTGGTACAATTACCTCACACTGACAACTGTGTCTGATCTTCAGTCAGTTGTGCTTTTTCTGTACAATTGACACTCCGTTTCTTTTTGCCTTGAGTATTCTCCAGCTGCCCAGGAGTGGTTGAAAATAGAGCCTTCACATAGCCTTGCATTTCTTTTATTTTCATCTGTGCTTTTCTTTTTCTTTCATGATCACAGAAAGAGATCATAGACACTCAAGTGCACTGGATGTGAAGTACAAGAATGCAACTGAAGTTCATTAATAAGTATCTGAACTCTGAGCTTCTCATGCTTTGAAATACAGAAAATGAAAAAAAAGATCAATAAAACCTTTGAAAAACAGCTCCATGAATCAGTGGAAATTAAGCATCTTAAAAACTTGAGTCATACACTGAAGTAGAGAGGGAAATTGGAGAATTATACTTCATAACTGTAGTGGAATTTGGAAATTAAGGGTAGAGACTGTGAGGCTGGACAAAGATGAGACACTAAGGCACCGGAAGGAATCAGCTGAAATAGATGTTAATATCAAAATAGTATCAAATGAGTAGGAGATGTGACTTGTAATAAAAAAAGACAAGAAAATATAAAAAGGAAATTGAAGTTCTCTTAGGAGTACTTCTACATTAAGTGATTACATCACTACATGCAATATTTTACGTGGGCTGATACTGATCACACTTCATAAATAAATCTAGAAGTAGGTGTGTTTATCCAATGCAGCTTTTAAGTGGTACGGGACAAAGATATGTTTAAGCATTTAGAACTGACAGGATTATACTGCCATGATAACTCACTGAAGGGTATTAGGAACTACTGATAATACTTATACCATTTTGAAATACATTTCAAATTCTCAATATTAACATTTTAACATTATAATTTCAAATCATTAATACATTTATTAAAATAAACGACAAAAGATGATAGGTGAAGTTCAATACAGAAAATGATTTCAGGATTAATGGTAACTTTTAAAGGAACTGTAAGGTATCTGCCACTAAAAACTGTCATGTGAGTGATTTCATGCAGCGCTAGCTGTGGGCGTACAATCAGCATAACTGTACTAGATTAGAATAATCTCTCTTTCTCTTGAAGTTATGTTCTCACGCTGAAACACTTCAAGAGACTAGTGTTTCGCAACATTTCAATACTAAATTGCCTAAGTAAAGATAAAGTTTAGGTATGAAATACGCAGTGGTTGTTTTTCTAAGGAGAATATGAGTTCTTAAACAAAATACACTGCGTAGAGTGGGAACTTCAGCCTGTGCACTAAAAGCACATTTCTGCCTTCTCTTTGCCACACGCTATTTGCAATCTGATGAACTTCATTACTAGAAAATATATCTCTTCTGTTGTTGTTGTGTATATACTAGAAAATCTTAAAATCTTAAAAAAATAATAGAAAGATAAAGTGCATTTCAAGAAAATCAGAATCCTCTATCTTATAGTACTTTGCCATTTTTCATAACTTATTTGTGTTACTTCGTTCTTAAAGAGCAGATGAATTTCAAAACAGACATTATAATAATCTAAACTGTACCACAGAAGTGAAGCAAAGCCCTGATTATTATTTTTTTTTTCACAAATTCCCTATTAACCGTTGGGATAGGCATTGTTTCGTGACAAAATTTGGATTATTTCTGTCAGGATGAGTTTAACAAATACTGTTCAATGCATTATCTCAAGAAAACTATCTCTTCCAGAAGATAAAGCAGAAAACATAAAAAATTAGTTGTTATTATTGGGAACTGCAGTTCTGAACAGTTGGGAATTGCAAGAAAGTAAAAAGATGAGATGCATAAATGCAAATACATTTTCACTAAATGTTAGCAAAGGAAGACAAACAAGAAACTTCAAGATCCCATGGAACCCTAGTTAAGCTTATTTGTCAAGTAACAGTAAAACCTGTTGGTCCTGTTGTTTCATAGAAACTATATAGTGCTGTAAAGCTGTGTGAAGTAAATTTTAAATGGTAGCACACTAGAAATTGTAGTATCTTACTTAGAGTTCAAGAACTATGTAAGACTTTAATATTAAAGATAGTGGAGAAGCTTGTCCCATTCTCTTGAACTTTCTTGGAAAGCTCCATGCGCATACAGAAGGAGTAGCCAGTGAAATCCTTTCATCTTACTTCTACTGCCAGATATTTTTTTCTATAACTACCAAAAAAGGAAGCATAAATAGAAAACATTCATTCTTCTATATTTTGGAAATCCTGTTTCTTAGCTACACTTAATTGTTTTGTTAGTTAAACAACTGTTAAAAAATTTCTTTGAAACACTGCTGAGCCACTGAGTCTTAATGGATCTGTGAATAGGATGGTAACAACAATAGGGCTTGCCTGAAGCCTTGTTGTGATTTATTCTTTTTTACTACTCAGTATAATGTTTTCAGTATACCAGATGCCCAATATGTATTGCCATTTTTTTCGTTTAAAAGTTAAACAGAAAGGGAGAAAATCCTTTACAAAGTTCAAAATAGTACAGGTGCTCCAAATGAATGGTATAGGCCACTGCTATTGTAGTATTACAAACAATACACAAAAATGGAAGAGTGCTGAACTCCAATTCCTCTACAAAACTTAACAGCGGTTTACTGAACGTCTTACAAAAAGGTCTAAATAATTAGAGGACAGGAAATGACGTCTGACTTCCAAGACTAAGTTAAGAAATAAGAAATTAATTCCGACAAAATATTAAAAAACACTAGTAGTATTGGGTTCCCAGAAGAAGCGGAAAGGTAATCTGACATACTTCATAAAAAAATTATTCTTGTTCAGTTGATGATAAAGTATGACACTTTACATTTACTGAAATTTAAAATGTTTTACCAGTATAGACCTGAGGCTTTGTATTCTCCTTTGCTAGACAGCATTGAGTGAAAAATTCTATGAATATTTTTCAGTTGTGGCTGGCATCTGGATGTATTTGCACTTGTTTCCCAAAGTGTTAATCTCCTTCACAGAATTTCAAGTATATAATAAACTGAAGTCAAGACAGCTTCTCCGTATAGCATTTCTGCCTGCTTAGAGGAGTGGGAAATTAGCTGCTGAAGTTAGTCAGTTAGTCAGTTAGTCAAGAGACGTCCCTGTGGTCCCCAGAAGAGTTAGTACATCTGGTGAGGAATTACTTAAAGTATGCAAATATGTAAAAGGATTCTCCCACCTATGTTTTAAGACCCACAAAGTTCCTTCATTTTTCAAAAGACATGAAAAAAATTGTAATGGAAAAAAAGTGGTGAAAATTTGGAAAGTTCCTACTAAAATCCCTTTCTATGAGAGGAGATGTTACGGCTATCAGAAAAATGTTCCTTAATGTCGAAAAAGAACAGTAAGGACAGTTTATTTAAACTCTTGTTTAACTCTTCCATGAAACTATGACTGTTACTAAACTCAGTCAAAGGGAAATAATAGGAATTTGTTTTGTGGCTAATAGCTGGAATTGTGCTTTCGTGTTTTATTCAGCATTGTGTGTTTCTGCGTAATATGCACTTTGTCTTACCCTGCTGTGTGTAACCAGGTGATTTTGATGAGAATATTTCCTCACTTTAATCAGATGTATCCAATTTATGGGGACAGTGAAAAATAACAGCGAGTATCTTCAAACTACTTTAATCAATATTTTGTCTGTGTAGGTTTCCAATGAACCATCCTGTTCCACAAAGCTGAACTAGGATACAACTTTTCATGATGCTGCTTTAACTCTGTTATGTTTCCTATGGTTTAATTCCGTTATGTTTCTGTGTTCTCTTCCTACACATTAAAATTATATCACGGTTTATAGATTTTGTTCTAGAACATAACAGAATTACTGTTTTTTGCAAGGATTTATTTTGGTGCAATATTTGCAGCAATTCATTTTATTAAAGGTGTGATCTCATCTTTTTAAGAGGTTAGCTTAGAGGTAAAGTAATCACTATTTAACTGGTAGGTTCTAGGATTATACCCCTGCATAGCTTCAGTTCAGCTCATCAAATGATTACCTAGAATTTCGCATTTTGTTAACTTCTCATGGGAAGGAGAATTTTGTCTGATTGGCTCCTCTGCATTGAATTATAACATGATTGCTTCATGCGCTGTTGAACTGCATGAAATCTTCCACAGAAAACTAAAATACCAAAAATATTGCTTGAATGTTTTTGGAGATTTATATAATTTAGAATAGCTGCTGTGTTGTCCGATAGGACAACAATATGGTAATTAGTGAGCTATATCTAAAAATAGTTGCAGGCATTAACAGAATTTCCAGGGTTTTAAAATGTGGTTGATAAATATATGAACCTTATAGCAATATATTAATCCTACAATTTATTTATTTTTTTTAATCAACAATGTGCTTGAGAGTGGAGTGGTTATGGAAAAGTAAATAGAACTCAAGGCAATATTGTAGATATGTGGTCAACTTTGGATATACACAAAAAATTCTAAGTTAGAGCATCAGTTTTCCTCCCTTTTTGTCCTACTTTACAGTTTTGATGATTTAAATGAAGATGGTGCTTTGCCTGATTATCTTTTTCAAAGGTGTCATGAATTCTTCAGAATTATGCATGAGTATTGTGCACTAATATTGAGATTGTAGCTCAGTGGGTAGCAACTTTAACTTGCATGGATGATTAGTTTGCCTAGAGGACAAGGTGTAAATTAGAAGGGATAACCTGAAAAAAATCAATGATTTCATCTTTCTAACTCAGTTTGCAAATTTTTATTTTGAAATATTTTAACATATGTATTAGAAAGACTTATTAATATGAATCATACAACAGGAACCGTGGCAGTCATTGTTTCCTTTGCAAATAATATATTCAGTAAGTTCTTACTACCATCCCTGTAGTAGAAATACTCAGTTTTATTCCATGTACTCAATAATTACACTTGAAGCTAATTAATGTTTTATATCTTGTCATGAGGCACTTACAAATTCTTAGTACAATCCTAGTGCTGAAACCAGTTGCAATCTGTTTTGTCAGATTTCATCTGTATTTAAAGGAATTTTCTTTCTCCTTCTGCTAATTACTCAGAATTAAAATCCTATTCTTCAGTCATGGTCCCCAAACCAGTATTCATCCCCTAAGAGCCTCTGACATTTCTCAGGGCTAAAAGGAGAGCAAAGTGTGAGGTTGCCTGCAGAGGATCACCTGCTTGTTGTTACACTTTAGACATCAGCAAAGACTGGGGACTACTGCTAGAACACTGAGGGCTTTCGCTGTGGGGAGGAGGGTTGGGTCATTTATAGTTTCTTATTTCCTTTTTCTTTGCTTAACTTTCACAAAATGAATTCTACTTACACGTATGTATCTCAGACTTCTGGTAAATTTGAAGAGTCGTATTTCTGCTGTCCTTTTTTTAACCCCGTTACATTGATTTATCTTTAAATATGCCCGAGTCATCTTTCTATGCTAAAAAGCCAGGATCCTAGCCAATTTGTGTTTTTGTTTTTTTTAAAGAAAGTAGTAATTCTTATTCAGCGTTCCAAAAAATCAGCTGATAAATGCTCTAATGAAAATCTAAAACATAGTAGAGTTCGTCTACATTTAAAACTGGGTATTACGAACATCTATAAAGTAATCCCTGTACTTTAGTTTTCCCACATTTGCATGAGTGTTAAATATGAAGAGTCGTGTTGTTACTCAAAATATTAATGATAATGAAACAAACTAGAGCACAGATTGTGATGCAAATACTTCTTGGTGTTACGAAGAAACAGCAAGAGCCTTTGCAGCTGCTCTTTTCTGGAAAACAAACATTCTGCCTCGCAGCAAAGCACGGGCCTTCAGAACTGAAATAAACAAATACACATTGTTCTGTGTGATGTTTAAAAGATGTTTATGATAGAAAAAGAACCCAATGAGATGCGGTACTGAAGTCCTGCTACACTGAACGACTGTCTGGCTTACATCTTGTGACTCATGGCATGGCATGGGGTTCCATGAGTATCTGCAAAATCTTCTCTTGTCCCTTGGATTGTTTTTTAAGTGGATTTTTGTAAAAGACACTTACTTAAAATTGTTTTGGAAAATGTGAAATTATCAGAAATTCAACATAAACCAAAAACATCTGTTCTGGGGAGTATACATTTTTTTATAACACTACCACAGCTTTTGGTACTGGACTAGAACACTTAAGCATTTCTGCTACCATTAACTACTGTTCATCTTGCTCAATACATTGTTCTGTAAGTAAGAGAAAAATAGCCCATGAAAGCTGTGCCTATTTTTTTTTTTCTCCATTTTGCAGATTGCCCAGAGGAAGTGTGGGGATTTCCCATGTGTCAGTACTTGAAGGACAAGGGCTGGTGCTGTGGTCGCAATGCCAGAATGTCAGCATGCTTGGTATGAATACCCTTCTTTTCTTTTTCCTACTGAGAGCTTTATCCAGATGTTACAGGATTCATTGTTTTTGGCTTCTAATCCTAGAGCCATGACTTTAATCCAAGACTCTACAGAATAACATCATTAATGTTGTAAGCATGATGAATTATATCTAAAAAAAATAGTATTGACCTTCCAGCTTTATATATTTTATACTTGCTGAAGGCATGAAAAAATGAGTATTGACAGAAATGTATTTTAAGAGCGGACAGAAAGGCCAAACCTTTGTTGAAACCTAAACAAGGTAACCCCTCTGGGTAATAGTTCTTGGCCAAGGACTTACGGGGGAACAAGGTAATTGTAGAAGGATTGCAATCAGTAACTCCCCCAACGCCCACATGATTCATAATATTGAATGTTCTGACTGTTTAAAACCTAAACAAACCTGCCATTCCGAAAACTAGAAGACCTCTAAAATGCATGTGGCTTAAGAGACTGGAAACATCTTTTTAACATTGCACCAAGAGATGAAGTGCTTTTAAAGACCTAACCTCATCAAGATGGGATGATGAACTGTTGTCTAATTTGAAAAAACAGATAGGTACTGAAAATTTCAAACACTGTTTCAGTTAGAGGACCACTATTCCTTTCCTCCATTAATTTTTAATTTCTGGTATCAGGATGAATCACATCAGGTTCTGGCTAGCCTCTGCTGCTAGCTCTGTGCCTCCATTACAGGGAACAGTGTAGACTAAAGACTCAGTATAGGCTAATGTGTCAAGGTTATGTAAACTTGAACTAACATGATAACTAAATGCTATCAGGAGAAAGTATAGGAGGACAGTCATTTAGTATTCATAAGGTTTAAATGTGTTACCCTTGGCAAGGTACGAGAAAGAAACTGTGCATTTTGGAGATGTTGCTGTAAAACTTACCACAAAAAGTGCTTTCTAAAAGGGATTTGTCTTCTCTCTTTTTCTGGTCAGTGTCATACAATACCAATTCTTCCTCAGCTGACACATTAGCTATTTCCTTTCCCATTCCATTTCTTTTGGAAAGAAAAAGGTTGGGCTGTTTTTCAACAATGGTAGGAAGATAAATTTTGTAAGTAAATGACGCCCAAGAGACAGTACTGATCGTGCCATATATATCTATTTTAGATTTCACAGAAATCAGAGAAATTTGGCAGTTAAAAACTTCTTTTGTTTAAGCATTCACGAAAGGCAAAGAGTTCCCCCATGTCACTAGATATTTCTACTGTTATTATGGTAATGGTTGGCTAGGAGAAACTGAGTCTACTGAGCAATGACACTCAGCATTATTGCTGATGTTCATTATTACATGTCATTCAAATTGGTTAAAGTGCCAAGGGCTAAAGGTTCTGGATGGTAGTTTCAGTTCCAGACCCTTACAATACATGTTAGAACCCATATCCATCTTCTAAGCAGCAGCGGATACATGCCGGTATGACAGCTATAGCTTGTACAGCAGAAGTCAAACCTGATAGTCAGCCAAAGCCATGAATGGAGGAACTGCAACTACTTGGACCGTGTTTGAAGAACAGTCTGAAATACAAGATCAGTTCTAAAACTAGGAGAAGGAGAAGTGGGTGATTCAGAGACAAGCAGTCGTATTTACTGTAGTGGAGTTTTGGGAACTAAAGGTGACAATGACCCATAAATGGTGAGGCATTTTTGGTTTGTTATCTAATTTTTTGTAGTGTCAGATAATTTACTGAATTTTTGTCTTCATTTCTACTACGATCTTTAATACACGATTGAAATTTTTATAGGCACAGTATCTTTTCAACTGTGAAAAAATATTTCACACTTCTAATTATTTGTTGTTCTTTGTCACTGTGTCACATAAAAATCAAGTACTCCCACACCTACCTCAGGATTTATGGTATGAAGAATCTAGTGAAAGATAATGCACAGTATTTTAATCTGCAGTCTCTCTGAAGTTTTTATTTTATTTAACTTTACATACAGAAGTTCAATTTATCTGAATACTAGGGACTAAAATTATTTAAAGACATTGTATATTGAACTAATATTTACTTTAAAATAGTTGAATATGCAAAATGAATTATTTGTATTTCAGTAAGAACAGACTCAAGAAAAATACATTTCTTTTTAGCACTTTCACAGCAAGTCCTCTTTTACAATACTAAGAAAAACAAGCAAATTTTGCATGCATCTGTTTCCATATAGTCAGTTGTCATTGCTTCTCCTATAAATAAACCAAAATAACAGGAGCGAGCTGATTATGAGTCCCTAAAGGTATTAACACTTTAAAGCGTGCAAGCTCGTGTTATGTCACACCATTAATCTTTTAAAGTGACGTCTCCTCTGACTTTTATACAATGTGTTTATAAAATGTTCCGATAAAGAATAAACATATCAGCAATTTAATTCCTTCACTCTTACAGGCTTTGGAGCGAGTTGCAGTTGGCCAAATGGTAAGTAATATTGTTTATTTTAGCCATTCTAAGATAAAATGTGTTTTTCCCCCTTGAATGCTCTTAATGTATGACCTTTTATTGAACTTCTGCATTTCTGGAATCTAAAATACTAGCATACACTACATCAAATCCTGATAGATAGCATGTGTCATCATGCAGTCACATTTATATTGCTGTGATTGTACTTAGTGAATCTGTTTTCTTTTGACAATTTAGAGTCTGGAAAAAAAGCACAGTTTAAAATGTACGGCCTTAAACTACCCTTCCTAACGTTTTTCGCTATCTTTAAGCTAATACATAAATTCAGTACAAATGTCCTGCTGATGTCCCTTGTTTGGATCACTCTATCCCATTTTGTCAACTAATGTTAAAAGTGAAATTGTTATGACAAAATATTGAACCTGTTAGAAACATCATCATTATCATTTTTAATCCCTGTATATTTTTTCCCTGCGAATACTTTGGATTATTGTTGTGCAAGTTATCCTTTTAGGGATAGGGGTAGCCTTTTACTGTAAATGCATTTTGCTGTGAATTTTTAATTGGCAAGCATTAACGATTTTTATGCAAACATCTTTCATACACAAAGACACAAAGTTTTCAGTGTATTCTGGTTTTGTGAGCATAGTACTTTAGTCATGACATACAGTGTGTGGGGATTCAACTAGGGAATTACTCCTTTTGTCTTTAAAGCAGTTTAGGTAAATTGTTATATTTATTTTGTATAGTAGAATTTGGATCATGATGAGTACATTTTTCCTCTGTTCTTTTTCCCTCTGCCAACCTTTGAACTTTTACTTCAGAGTTTGGGTTTCTTTTTTTTTCTTGCATTCATGGTTATGTTAGAATCTAACCCAAAAAAGTAATTTTAACTAGATGCAAGAACATTAGTAAATTGTCTTCTTAAACCTATTATGACTGATTGTAAAGAATACAAGCCAATGAGTAGTTAAGGAAGCCGATACTGGTTTTGTAACTCTGAATTTAATTTCAATGCCGATTTTAAATCCTTGCTGTTGTAAAATTTTTTGCAGCTGCCTATAGAATCATTGTTTTATCGAGCTGTTCTTCAGGTTATTATAGAAGAAATTTATGGTGTCACCAAAAGGTAGGAAGCTCTGAATCCACAGAATATGAACCAAAGCTCTGATTCTCTGCCACCTCTATTCTATAGAGAAAGTATTTCTTAGAAAGCAGAACGGTGTAAGAATCAGTCTCATCAGACTGTATATACATATTGGTATTAAAATGAAGGATAGACTTGTTCATCCTAAATCCACATCACAAATGCATTGCGCTTCCTTTACCATAGCTGCAATGGGTCCTCTTTGGTACTGGATACATGGGTAAAACACATCTTCACAAGAGAACTGGTTGCAAAAGGAGGGAAGATTTAGACTAGATATAAGGAAGAAATTTTTTATCATGAGGGTGGTGAAACACTGGAACAGGTTGTCTAGAGAGATGGTAGATGAGCCATCCCTGGAAACTTTCAAGATGAGGTTGGATGGGACTCTGAGCAACCTGATCTAGTTGAAGATGTCCCTGCTTGTTGCAGGGGAGGTTCAACTAGATGACCTTTAAAGGTCCCTTCCAACCCAAACTATTCTATGATTCTATGAAAAAGTCAACCCAAGTCCTGGGCTACCCTGTAATGCAGACGTCCTGGCAGCTTTAATACTGCAGAAGGCAAAAAGACATTTCCATCTGTCCTGAGAAAAACTGCTGAAAGCTCAATGGCCATCATGGCTATAAAGAGCTACTTACTGCCTGTGCCTACGCCCTTGTAGGATGGGATTTGGACAGCTGGTGCTGAGGACCTGACATCTGCACTATACTCTTTTTCTGGAGTTGTAGTTGGATTATATTTTATCTAATTCTGTGGGATGTATGCCTGTTAGCATTTGGAGCACATCCAGAAGCGCACCTTCCAGTTTAATTTAATTTGAAAATAACCCATTTTTTTGAGCTCTGATCCTATTCCACAGTGTGAACCTAGGCATGGGAGGTGGGCAAAATCAGAAAATTGACTTCAGTAGTATACTCCTGTTCTAAAATAAGTGCTAATGCAGATATCCCCAAATCTTTTTCTAAATGTAGAGCCAGACAGCTTACCTTTCAGAAGGTCAAACTCCTGAAAGAAGAAATTTTTGTTTATGTTAAAATTACATAAAATATAACACATAAAAGCATGGCTACTACATTAAAAAAAAAAAAAAGTGTGAGAGAGACGATGGTATGTTTCATTTGTTAAAGGTATCATAATTTGAAGGAATAATTAAGTAATTATACTTTTGAAATAGCCACAATGGCTACCTTGGAAAGACTACCCCCAACAAACACACTGTCATTGCTGAGCATGATGTTACGTCGTGTGGAATATCCCTATGGTCCATTTGGGTCAGCTGTCCTGACCATGTCCCCCCACACTTCTCGTGCACCCCCAGCCTACTCCCTGGGGGGTAGAGGGAGAAACAGAGGTGGCCTCGATGCTGTGCAACCACTGCTTGGCAATAGCTGAAACATCGGTGTGTTCCCAGCACTGTTTTCGTCACAAATCCAGAGCACTCCCTGGGTTGCTGTGAAGTTGGCGCCATCCCAGCCAGACCCAGGCAATATCTTTCCCCCTGTAGTTTGTGATTAGGAGGGCAGGTGCCCGTCTTACAAAGAGGGACATAACAGCATCATCATGAACTGATTTTCAAATTGCATCAGCCCAAATGTTTAAATGCATCTGAACATTAAATATGACTACAGAAATTCATTCTTTCTTTAAAAATACATGTGGCTGTTGATTCTCAATGTGTGGGGATCCCTGCCAGCTAAACAGCGTTAGAACTGCCACTGAGCAAATTCCCTCTGTTGACCTCAGTAGATGTTAATCCTTATCCTTACACAAGGAGAAAGGGTTTTACTAAGAATTAGAGAGGGGGGAAATTTTAGACAAAGATATTTCTAGTTAGTATTTCGCGGGGAGGAAAGTGTATTTCCTTTTAAGTAATTGAATACTCACAAACAGCTACTGTGGCTGAAAATGTAAAATGTAAAAGAGGAATTACATTAAAACACAGTCAAGAAAGAGAATTCAGACTAACAAAAACTTTGCATGTTGTCTCTCCAAGATATTTTAAACACAGAGAAGAGAACAAATATAAGTGGCCTGCTAGGATTCAGTCTTCCTATGTGTCTTTTAAATTTTTGTGCGTTATTTTAACATGTTTTCTGAAACAACCCACATTTTTGGCTAGCTTCAAAAGTAGGCCATTGCATTGTAAACAGGAGAAAATTCTGGCATCACTTAGTGAAATAAAAATTGTGAGGATAAGAACACAAGGTAACAAGGGAAAGTGAACTTCTACTCCAGCTTGGCATTTGCTCAGTCCAGCGATTAATGGTAAATAAATTACAGCAGCATTATAGTAAGTTATAGAAGCATTATAGAAGTATAGAGGGAAATATCTGTCAGTGGAAATAAGAATTTTGTCATTCATATAGGGAAATAAAAATATTAGGGAGAAATTAAAAAGAAGCCTTCAACTCTCCGATTTTTAGGTAATATTATAATAACTGTTCTATAACCATAGTACAATTGTACAGTTGCTGTATCTAGAAATTTCTTGAAGTATTAGCTATCTTGTTTTGGTTTAAGTAGAAGGGCAAAAAAGGAAAAGTGTTACAAAATTGGCAGTAGTAGCTTATTTATTTGTCCTGAATTAAAAATCTAATTAAAATTAATTTAACAATGTGTAAATTGCTGTTGTTGAATGTATAAAAGCCTGCATCTCAATGTTTTATTTGCAGTGATCGACATGTTGGAAAAACTTTCTCCAAATCATCCTCCTTCATAGATTATGTCAGAAAGTCTCTGAAAAAGCTGGAACTGGATGATTCGAAGGTGAGTCACTAAATAGAGACTGCATGAAATCCTTATATTCATGCAAGTTCTTGAAGTCAGCACCACAATGCAATGTTTAAGCCGCTGAGTTGATTTAGTTTATATATTGCTGTAACAATATAACGCATTCTCATTTTTATTAATATTAATAGAGCAAATCCGTACTTATTTTATGTCTTTAAAAAAACCCAAACATATCCAAGTTGGGTTTTTTCATGTTTTTTTTCAAAATAGACCTCCATATATAAATTCTTTAAAAGATTTTGTTTTAAAATTACATTATTCTAATAACTTTATATAAAACAAATCCTTTTTTATACATGGTGCTCATGGTCAGAATGTTTTTAAGCCTTTCCGGTATTTCTGAAGTTAATCCTACAAATCTCCTTTGAGGCAAAAAAAAATTTAATACATACTCTATTTTATACATGCTGTCATTTAGAGGTAAATAGACTTTTCAGATGCCGAGTGAAGCAGGCATGAAGAACTTCTTGCTTGTACCGATACTGTACAGCCTGATAAAAGTAACTCTTGCAGCCTTTTAAATCTGGCTGAAATACTATCCTGTACAAACATGTTACTTTTTCGTCTGTACTTAAGTTTAAACTGAAAGTGATCCAAGAAAACATTAATAATGAATCACATAGTAAACACTGTGACCCCTTTTTATTTTCATTTTTTCTGCAGCACTATTGTCTTGATCCCTTTGGACACCTTTTGAAACTGAAAAATGTAACATTATAGCAAGATAGGCAATTCCATCGGTGCAGTGTGTTTCTCTTACAATTTAGTTCCCGAAGTATTTCCAATTTATTTTAGCCTTTAGACAGTCTCCTTAAGTAGCCTTTGAAGATTTTAGAAGGCTTAATACTTTTTGTTTTCTTTAAATTAATAAATGTTAAGGATAAATATCAAGATTTTAAAATAACTTTCCTAGATAGAAAAAAAAAAGTAAATAAAAAATTGAGCTTTAAACTTTTAAAATCTTCCAGAGATTTTTTTACATTCTTGAGTGTCTTGTCTTAGTACTACAACTGCCAAATTGGTCAACAGATGGCAACATAGCATTAGGCATGGAATATGACTGTGTGAAGATCACAGCCACTCTCTGAGAACAAGCTGAGCGATGCTAGGGATTATTAGACGATAATTAAAAAAATTAGTATAAATCAAAAAAGTAGGAGTGGCAAGTATGTGAAATATTTAAGGTAAATGTTGTAGTAGTCTTTGGTAAAGCAATGCTTAAAATCTGTTGTCAAAATGTCAAGTCACTTAAAATTTGCCAGGCACATCAAACCATGAACTAGGAGAAAAATGCAAACCCAAAAAACAAGTAAACGCAAATGACATTGGAATCATGCTTTAAGAAAATCGGCATTAAGAAAAAGACTTATGCCTGAAGTTCACTGTGTTTTCAAAGGGTTATATATAATTCTCTTTGCAAATTGAGTTACCTGTTTGCTTCTCTGTACAAAAAGGCACTAACATCATGCATTAACCCTAGCTGAAAGTAACTGCTAAAATGGTGTCTTCCTCAGTATGTCTACAATCATCCAAAAGCAATAGTGGGTTGTTTGTGCAATAGTCAGTTTACTAAATCATTGATTAAACTCTGCTGGTAGCGAGTTGTACTTTCTTTTCTTTAAAACCAGTAAGCATAGAAACTTTGTGTCAGTATGTCTGATTTTAGGTAGGCCGCCTTTTGCTAGAAAGGGTCTGAAGAAATGCAAGTTGCCCTGAGAGAAAGACGTCTGTCAACACTACTTCAAGTTGCACGTGTTTGTGTGGTTGCTAAAGACCCGATTCAAGTAAATGCTCATTTTTGCTTATATTTCTCCTCATTTTTATGCACAGCTGGCTGCATACTGAAGACCGATTTTTATGCTGATCTAAACGGTCTCATTTTTTATTTCCCAGCTATGTTGAAATTTGCAGTGGCACAAAACCTTGCTATTTTGATACTACCGAGAGGAAAGTTGTTACCGCGCCCTCAACAGTGGTTCTGACACTGCAGTTTTCATGGTGGAGTCAGCACTACATCCACACAATATTGCAGAATGTGTTAAATTCCTCTCTTCAGAAAAAAAATACTTACATAGCTAAAAATGTGATGAAGCCTAAACATTTGCTCTCAAAGACAACAAAAATCAAAGGGAAATTTATGCAGAATTTGTTTTTTAGCTCTGTTTTTAAAAATGAACAAAAGAGCAGCTGTACTGCATAGACCAAATGTCTACTCTGTCTCCGGCAGTGGCCAAAAACTGATGCCTTGGGAGGCATACAAGGCGAGAGGAAGTATATATGAAGGATTCTTCCAGCATAATCCAAAGTGTGTCTGTCATTCACAAAAAAAGGAGGCAATCAATGTCTTCATGCATAAATTTATTCAGGTGACGTTAAAAAAACAGCTAACACTTGGTAAAGCTGTGTGAGAAAAAATTGTTTGCATACAAGTTTCTGTTTTAGATGTGGAAAAATATTTTTTAAAAAACATAAGTCAGAAAACTGCGAGTCTCAGGTCTTCTACTGTGCTTATCACAACACTGAAGAGAGTTTAATCTGTGCATAATAATAAATGTACTGGGAAGTAGAGGGGTACTGGCACTAAGTTTTTAGGAGTCACTGGCGGGGTTTGGTAGCTTGGCATGTATGGTAACATCGTGGATGGTTTTGATCCCTGTGGCTGAATCTGGACTGTGGGACATAAACATCCTTCCAAACTCGTGGTTCATGATGAACATCACAGCTGCTTCCTTTATACACACCAATGCCTCTGTTCCTGATCAGGGGGTAGCCCTGGTGCAATCCAGTCATTTTCCAGTCTGGAAAAATGTGGAGGTAGGATAAAGAGAGCAACTGCATAAGACACCTAACCTGCCTTGATACTAATGTATGTAAGTGCATGCCTTTTGCTGATTATAGAGCTGATGAAGGCTCTTGTCAGGTATAAATATCCAATCAGCAAGTTAATTTTTGATGTTGTTTTTCAGTAATCTGTACTGTTCTTTAATCCTACCAATTCTTCATGTGAACAAGCCCCTCTGCCTCTTTCATTTTTGAAATAGATGTGAAGATCTTTGCTTATTTGAAATAAGAACCAGACTCTTTATGAAATCAGAAGTGAGACAAAATAATAAAATAGTTTTTCTACGAAGAAAAAGCATTTATCAATCACCTTCATTGTTACAAGTTACTGTTCAGGGACTGAAGTTTGCTATTACCTTAGCCAAAATAATTTCCTCCATTGTGTTTCTTTTCAATGTGGAAGGACCTGTCAAATCCAGATTAAACACTGAGATGCAAATGAACTCTTTTTTTCTGTCTTTTGGTACTGGACCGTTCCTTTCACACATCTCTCCTCCTCAATAGTAAAACTGAGACATACACCGTGACTACTGAATGTCTGACAAAATATTCTCATTTTGTGAGGGCAGAGAGAGGTCTTTTAGTGTGAGCTTGATGCTTCACAGGTAAGGTTATACTGCTTCTAGCTCCAGAACTAATGGAATTGCTTTGTGGGCTGTGGCTCCCTGCACGGGGCGTCAGTAATTGATGTGGGTACACACCAAAGCAACATTTTATTCCTGGTTGTTTCCTTTTTCATAGCTCACTCTGTTCCTATACACTCCACATTGTATGGGCAGAGCGTTCAGTGTCACGCAGATACGGGAGAAATTCTTTCTATCAGAAGTTTTCTTTCCCCTTTTATTCACTGTTTTACCTAATTTAACACAACTGTGGGACTCTCACTTGAGAGAATGAAGCATTCATCCCTGTTCTTTCTCCTAGGGGAGCTGGCTACTTTTACACTTGTTAGCCTTGCTTCTTTCAAACAGCGAGGGCAATCGCTCCTTCTTCTTCAGCAGAATGTGGTTCAGCTCTGTATCCACCTTGCAAATGGATTTAAAATGAAGCTTCTTTATTAATACATGTGGCTGTTGCTTAAGACCATAAGTGCTACAAAAGGCACTGCCACAGCAAAATGTCCTTGTTTAAGTATTTATGTATTTCTAGAGTTTTTGAAGAAAAAAACCCCAAACTTTCTTAAATTGCTTGGTGTGCTGGAGTTAGTGGGGTAGATTAGCAAAAGGCCTTTAGTAGTGTATGACTCTAAGGTGATTAAAAGGAGAAAGTGGTTACAAGGTTAAGGCCTGGATGGATGTGTGTCTGGCAGAGTTGGGAATCCGTGACCCAGCTCGGAAACCGTTTCTGCTTGTAAGTGAGAGCCTCAGCGGGTGGAGCTGTTTAACAAAGAGAAGTTGGCCAGGATTCATGTAAAGTGAAGTCTGGGAATAAGGGGAGAATGCTATTTAATGCCACGTCCGATTGCAGGAAGATATACAGGGCTGGAAACGCTCCTGACACATCTGCAAAGAAAAGCTATTATTCACTTTGATTTCATCTCCTGCTATATTCACACTATAGTTACCGCTATGGGCTAATGGCATATAAGGTAGTTACTTTGTCTTAGTCAAAATACTTCATAAATCACTTAACCCTTTCAGATGTAGACATATGCTGGGGAGATACAACAGCAATTTCAGAGGTAGGGTCACCTCAAGCTTTCATGCACAAAGAGAAGTTTATGTGCCTGTCAGCGAGTGCATTGTTGCAGATTTACTTGGTTGTGTTAAACCAAGCTTCCAAGTCTCCTGTGACTGGTGTTTTTCAGTTTTGAACAGTCAAATGCCTGCCCTTAACCTGAAGGTGGTGGATCTCTTCCCCAAGAAAAGTAATTTATTTGGCTGGTGCCCCATCTAACAACCTGACATGAGATCTGCAACAATAAGCAGATGGTGAATGCTCAGTTTCCACCATCGCCATTTGCTCTAACCCAGACTTCTCAAAAACAGCTGCTGTCCATTTGTCTTTTCCTGATCCTGTGTTTCAGGTAGAGCATTCCAAAAAGATTTACATCTGTCAGGTCTCAATGGGCCAGTTAGTAAAGGGCACTAGACCCGTCTGTGACAGGTGTTGTACCCATCACAGTGGCATTTACATTAATAACACAGTAAGAGAAATTCATGTCCAGTAAAAAGCTCATTTATCATCTAAAGTAGTTTAAACAACTTTGATATTTGATATATTATGTCTATCAATGTTAGACTCAAAATATTTCAAAGCCTTGATGTAGCTGTGTAGCTAAATTTAGATATAAGTAACGTCGTGTATATTCTGCAGAGGTTATGTACTTAGAAATATATTTAATTAAATAAATGTGTTAGTGCTTTCCTTCTCTATGATAACCAAGACTTTTTTGTTTATTTATAATTAATAATTAATAATTAATAATTAATTTTATGTAGTTTTGTCTTATTTTTATGAGTATTTCTGAAATTATTACACATAATTCATTTATAAAATAATCCTTTTCCTACAAGAATCATGCTTGCATTTTTTATATAATTAAATAAATCCAAAGAGATCCGAAACACATTGGGCTTGCTACTTCAGTTTTACTGGAATTTCTAAATGGCTTCCGTTTACTACATTGACTTTGTTTTGCAAACTCCAGAATATTTAATTTTGAGTGGCAAACCTGGTAGATAATACCGAAATCAGAATTTGTGTGACAGTATAGTTCTTTTTTTTTTTTTCACTAATTAGTTATTTTTTGTCAGACTAAATTGGTTTTCTTATGTCTTTGGACACTTTTTATATAGTTAGCGTGAATAGTTGATAACAGTAGTGATTTTTTTAAAACAGTGACACTTTTTAAGAAAACACAGGAGCATGCATATGTGACTTTTTGCTTTCATTTTGATGAAGTAAACAACTAACAGTAACATTAGCATGCATGTAAACCCCAAAAACTAAGTAGCTGAGCTACGTGATCTCTCAGTGCTAAACTATCAAGCAATAAATAAAGTTAAAGGCCTGAGTTTTGTAAGACAGAAATAAAATAACTGGTTCTGTTGGCTTTTTTAAAAATAAAATAAGGACATGTTAATTTTAAAAATAATTGGTTTTATACTTGGAGCATATGTATGATTGTATTACAGGTTACAGTGATTTATCACTGGTTTAGAACTGCATTTTTAATATATGTTTCCTTTTTATAATTGCTCAGATGGCAGAATGAACACGGTTTAAGGAGATGTCTTCTCTTATTTTAAGTTGAGGCAGTTATTCATGTTAGCTAAATCTATATTTAATATATTGGGCTCAGTCTTGAATGAATTTTCAGCAGATATAAATTATACTGTACTTGCTTGCATTTATTTACATAATAATGCTCTTTTTAAAATTAATACAAAGATAGTTCCAATTTGCTGTGTTCAGATTCCTATAGTATTAGACGGAAATGCTTTATTTAAAGCACTGCAAAGCCAAGAACTTGAAGACGGGACTTTCAAAGACTCCTGCTAAGAGATTTGATGTCCTGATCACATAAATGCTTTGCGAAAACGCGGTGGTAAATGTACCTTGCAAATAGTTTCACAGTGAGCGGCTGGGAAAATGTTTGGAAACACCACTTGATTTTCCTGGGATCCATCCCTAAGGTCCTATTTTCCCCCTTTCCAAACCAAACCAGGAACCTTCTTACAAGCCTTTAGAAGCTTTGTGGTCCCGCTGAGGAACATGCAGGTGGAAGCCCTGTCCTCTCATGTTGGTTCTCAGTCCTGTCTGTGTCATGAGCTGTCCTGGTTTTAGTCCCTAATTGTGTTCTACTCATGTAATGGTGAGTAGGCTTTGGCGATATTCCTTCCCGTGTCCACATCTGTGCTTCTTGTACAATACCATTTGCAAATTATCACGTATATTTCCTAGTTCGGTCCTATACCAGCTGTGCTTCAGATGTTCTGATGTTCTTCTGAATCATTGAACTTGAACACAACTGTGTCAAAATATGTTGAGCAGAATGTTTTACGTGTTTTTTCATAATTTTAAACCATATAATTAAGAGACAGTCTGCTCTGTACACATCATTGACAAGCAATGTTATAATTAAGTGAACAGGTGAGCCTGGGACAAGATAAAAAGCCTCTGTCCTTATGGAGTTTGTCAGGATAAGTTGCATTATAGTATTTAGAAAGCTGCATTTTTTTAAAACGAGGTGTTTGGGCAGTTCCATCCTGCCCAGAAAATGCATAATGAGGTTTCCACGGCCATGTGAGAACATTCTAAAGTAACAGACTGATCTTTACTTCTTCCACTTTTAATACAGATTATATGTTTAAATTTTCACAGGCAAAAGTAGTTTTTCGTATGAATTTCTGATTTACTGACCTTACAAGATTTTGACCAAAGGAGCATGGGATTCTCTAAACCTGTCCAAAAGGATTAGCTGAGTGAAGAATTTCTAAGTTTAAATTCAGCACCGACATGAACTCTTTAGCCAAATGGATTTCTTATACTTCCTAAGCTCAAATGGCTGAATATGTTATTCGTTTCTCATTTTCTGAAAATTGTGTCTTAACTACAGAATAACTAGTGGCAAATTCATAATTTAAGTTTTAGTGTGGTACGTTATGTGAGATACCAATAAACTAAACCAATTTTATTTTCAAATAGATTTATTGGAAGAATGCTAAGTGCCACCAAAATGTTTCCTGAAAACTTGGCGGGTTTTGTTAGTGGACCTTTTTTTTTTTTTTTTCTCATTTCTGTCAGGTAAATTGCATTGCAAGAAGCTACTTTCTTGGAAGTGAAATATTATTAAGGTAGGCGGCACCTTAGTAGGTAGTAGACCTTATAGCAGCCTTCCAGTACCTAAAGGGGGCCTACAGGAAGGATGGGGAGGGACTCGTTATCAGGGAGTGGAATGATAGGACACGGGGTAATGGCCTCAAACTGAAAGAGGGTAGATTCAGATTGGATATTAGGAAGAAATTCTTTACTGTGGGGGTGGTGAGGCACTGGAACAGGTTGCCCAGGGAAGCTGTGGATGCCCTGTCCCTGGAAGTGTTCAAGGCCAGGCTGGACGAGGCTTTGAGCAGCCTGGTCTAGTGGGAGGTGACCCTGCCCATGGCAGGGGGGCTGGAACTAGGTGATCTTTAAGGTCCCTTCCAACCCGAAACATTCTGTGATTCTGTGACGCTGTTGCTACTGTGAAAAAAAGTGTGACTGTCTCTTCTGCTATGACGAAACATTTAAGAGCACCTTCCCCCCTGCTTTGGCATCAATCAGTGTCTTTTAAAAACATCATTGCACTTTGTTGTGTTATGAAGCTAATAAAATGCCCACCTTGACTAAGTATGTTACAATCTTCACTTCTTCAATCCTCACAAACCACAGTGCTTCTAGGAAGTCATCCAGGGGCGATACTGAAAGAGATAAAGATAGATCTTTTAACTGGTGATGCAGGAAGATTGTGCCACCTATCCTGTGGGATGTGCACTGGATCTTTCTGAGCTTCTGTAGATCACATAATGCATCCTGTTTTCATGCTTGCCTGAAAATATTGATATAATGTGAACCAATGATCAATTGCTGAGTGAGAAAAAATGCAGCCATCATTTTGGTCAGCGTTTCATACAGGGCAATTATTTACAATGACTTATTTCAGTAAGACAGAAAAGATGACATTGGGTAAATGGAGATCATGAGCTGCTCAGCTTACCACAGAGTGTCCCTTGACTTGTAATATCTCCTCCGCAGTGACTACTGGAATATCATAAAATGCAGTTCGCAAATGAAGGGAAGTAAAAGGAAGAATATAATTGTGTGGCTTAATTTTACTGTTGTTTTAAAAAGTGTTGAAAAACCACATACTTAAGGCTGGGGAACTGTCAGTAGTGGAACTGTGTAATACATCAAGATGGGAACTAACCTGAATATATACAACTATACTGGGAACTAAAAATGAGAATTTTTGCAAAAATTGGTAAAGAGGGGGGTTTTTAACCTGAGATTTCTTATAATCTTAATGTCTACCCCACACAAATTCAGTGTTCATATCTTTAAATGAGAGTGAATACCTCAAACTTGTCTGGTCTTTGCTTGGATTATTTCTAATTTTGATGCTTTTTATTGTGTACAGCCATTGGGCAAACATGGAGCCAGAGCCAAAACAATAGTTGCTGCTTTCCATGAATTCTAACATGGCAATTAACTGAGTCTAAACAGTCAAAAAATGAAGGCACTAATGAATTTACACACTTAATGCATTTTACAATTGTTGAAGAGTTGACTTTCTCAACTGTTTTCTTGGACAGAAGGAATTTCAGCTCACATATTTCCTGGTTCATTTGTTAGTTAGGGAAATACTAAATGAAGGCTCAGGTAACACTTGTATTACAGCCTATAAAGTGTATGTGCATAATGCTGTTTTCAAGTATAATTGTTTTTCAAACAGACAAAACACTATCCCAGTTGCGGTAGCATAACATTTTAGTCTGACAAGGAATCTTAAGAGATGTGACTTTTATTTCAACTAGATATAAATAATATAGATTGCATTCATTTCAAATGCATTTTAAACAAAGTTCTGAGTAAACTTAAGTTCTTCAGTAATTTCATTGTCTGTTTTACATTATTTTACACTATATTACATTACATTACATTACATTATTTTTAACTACCTCAGTCATGGGAAAATAGTAAAAAGTTGCGGTATGGTGTGGTCTCCCAAGTGTTTTGAACTGATCTAAGACACTGCTCTGCTAAAAGGGTTGTCCTTACTTGCGTTCTTGTACTCATGCTGGCGTTCATGACAACGCTGGTACAAGAAGAGAGAGGAAACATGGAAACGTGCAGTCAACGCCCGGGAAAGCAGTCCCTTGGAGGCAGCAAAGAGGAATTACATCTGTTTAAACAGACTGTGGAACAGCATCCTTAGGCTCTGTCTCTCCTCCGTAGGGCCTGTGCAGCGTTGGATGGTAAAAGACACTTTCGTTCAGTCAAAATACTCTTAGTCTGGGGAAAGGCAGAACTCTGACAAAATACTCTCTGGAGAAATGTTAAGTGCGGTATCACTGATTGTCACACACCTTGTTCCCGAATGTTTACTTTTCAGCTCGCGTTTGTGGGATTGCAGCCTAACTTGGGTGTGCTCAGGCGTGTGGTATCTCACCCGCTCTCTGGGCTCTGTTGGCAGCCTCCTGCTGTTCACGACGGGTGAGCCTGGCCTGTGGTATAGTTTTAGTGCCACCTCCAGCATACGGGGTAGTTGTAACTAGGTCAATGGAGACCTTGCTGCCGTCTAGTTCCTCTTGGTTGTTTCAGCTATTTGAGCGGCCAGACCAATCCACAAAGAAATTAGTTAGAAAGAAAGCATGCGCCGCCATCACAGCGCAAAGAGAGGAGGTGCTTTTGTTCACAACCTGATAAAGACCCGGAGACATGGTAGCTAAATCAGCAAAGAAATACTGGCTAAAACCTCTCTGTGTGTATTGAAGGTTACTTCAATATCAGGAGCATAAGCTAGATCTTTTGAGTGCAGAATCATTATCAAGACAAGCATATGATATATGTATTTGGGTTTTTTCATGCATTTTCACTCAGGCCATAAGTTCATAGTATCAACATCATAATGTAGGAAAGAAGTTCACTGCATGTATTTAAAGAATTTTTTTTGGATAAACAAATGTGTGGCAACCCTGCATAGAGAGCAGTTGCCTGGACAACTCCAGTGGCTAAATTGCTTTGCATATGTAAGCGCAATTCTGTACCTGAAAATGCAAACAGTAATTTACTCCTACTTCACCTTGGAAGGATAGCTGAAGATTGTGTTGGGTACCTTTTAAGATCTGAAGCCAGGTGTCAAACTGGTCCAGTTTCAGACAAAGCCAGTGTTATCTGGTTTTTAGTCTTCCTCCAATAAGTTGACCACCTGGCTAGCTAGTACTTACCCTTTTCATGCCCTTTTCTATCAATGCTTTTTGGTGGATGCTTTTTCTCTTTTCCAGTTGGGCTGTTGCTTTCAGTTGGTTCACTCACCCAACTTTTAACTGAGGCACAGTTTGGAATAGTACCTAATCTATCCATGACAGCGGGATGCATTCAGTCGGAATGTGTAATGAGCAAGGAGGGAGTAGAAAAGCATTTGGGCTCAGTACTTGAGTATGTTAACATCCAAGAGACATTTTTGACCTGGCTTTTTATTTGCCAAACATTTCACAACTTGTTTTCTTTTAATTTGAACGCTTCATGTTGAAAACTGGGGAACATGAAGGAAGCAAAGGGAGAAAGATTTCATGATCGCATTTCTACAAACACAGATCTTTGTGTTTTAATCCCAAATAGCCTGTAATTTCAAAAATCCATTATACTAAATCCCTTTTAATTCACAGTTGAAATGAAAAGCTTATAGGGCAGAGGTTAAATAAACTATTTTGTTTATCTCATAACTGATACATTTTAGTTGGTTTGACTCTTTGGAGGAGAAGAGAAGAAGAAAAAAATCCCTCAGATATTTGTACAGCTTTATTGAAAACAAAATAGCAACAAGACTAAAAAAGTCCTATTAGTCCACATTGGTACTGCCAGATCAGCTACTCAGCCTTGCCTCTGTAATTGGGAAAAAGTACTTTCTAAATTAAAAAAATATGACTGAAAGACTACAAAAGTTTTTACAACCCATCCCCTTGTTTTAAGGCAGAGTTAGAATTTTGTGTCATTCCTGAAAAATATTTGTCAAATCTTCTTAAAGCTTCCTGTGATGGAAACTGACAACCTCCCCAGTCGTTAATTAACCTCAAAGACAGAAAGTTTCTTCAAGTTTCTGGATGAATTTTCTTTTGCTGCAGTGCAAGCCCATTAGTTTTTATTCTATCCACTGTAGACACAGTGAACAAACTGTTCCCCTGCTTCTCGGTGATAGCCTTGTAAAAACTGTCATTATGCCCACTCTCAATTTTCTCTAATTTAGCCTGATCAGTTCCAGTTCTCTGAGTCTTTTTTCATAGGTCATGTTTTCTAGATCTCCGATCTCTTTTCTCTCTCAGGGCTTTTTCAGGCAGTTCATTTCTTTCTTTGAAATCTGATGCCCAAAAATGGATGCAGTATTCTAACTAGAGCTTTGCCACTGCCAAGCGGAGTTGAAGGATTACTTCCTGCGCTTCGCAGGCTGCTCTCCCATACGTGTCGCAGAACGGTGATTGCTTTTTTTTGCAGTAGCACAACTGTGACTCTTGCTCAGCTTGTGATCTGCTTTATCTCCCAGGCTGTCATTTGGTGCTCCCCATCCTGAACAGCTGATTATTTCTGCCCGAGCGTAGTCCCTTCTGCTTTTCTGTATAGCATTCCAAACTTCTTTTCTAAGCAATGCTCCAATTTCTGAAAATTATTTTAAGTTCTAGCAGTGCTTTCCTGCTGCGCATTTGCAGACTTAGTTGGTGTGGTTTCTGTTCTATTGTTTGAGTTCTTAATGAAAACATTGTATTTGGTAACGGACCTCCAGTCAGCAGGTCTTTTCAGTTGTTCAAAGGCACATTAGTAACTACTCTCTGGTTATGGTCATTCAGACAGTTTCCACTCGCTTTATAATACTTCAATCTAAACCTTGTTTCTTAAATTTGCTTATGAAGTTGTTATGTGAAATGGTGTCAAAAATTTTGCTTAAATCAAAATACCTGGCAACCAGTTGTGTTTCGCTGTTGTGAATCCTTTCACCCTCCTTACAAGCGAAGTAGACTGACTTGCAATTTGTTCTTGGCAAATCCATGTTGACTATTACTCATCTGCTTATCTTTCGGTGTTTTTAAATTCATTATCTGTTCCATTTTTTTCAGTGCATTGAATTCGAACTGACTACTCTATAATAAAAGACATACATCTACTAGCCATCTGACGTACCATCTTTGAGAACTTCTCAGTAACAATGAGTAATAGTCTGAGGTCACTTCATTCCCTTCTTGGCCATCCTAGGATGAAGTTTATAATACATACCTGATTTGAAAACCTTATATTTGTGAAAATGTTCTCCAGTTAGTTTCCCTGTTTTAGGCTGATATTTTATTTCTTTGCAACTGGATTAGCCACATGCTCTCAGATGACTTTTCTAATAAAAGTGAGCAAAAACGTATTAAACACTAAAGCTTTGCTGGTTTTTTGTCATAGAATCATAGAATCATTTAGGTTGGAAAAGACTTTTAAGATCAAGTCCAACCGTAAACGTAACACTGCCAAGTCTACCACTGATCCGTGTCCCTAAGTGCCACATCTGCACGTCTGTCAGTCCCGTTACTTTTCTGCTAAGTTGTGGACTAGCTCTTTCCGTAGCCACAGCGGAGTAGCCATACTGCAAACTCCCAATACTGAAGAAGTACATCAGGCTCTTTCAGCTCTGCTCATTCCAGCAGCCTCCATCACCAATAACGTTGCAAACCTACTTCCCACTCCTCTGTCAGGTTCCTTGAGTGGCCAGCTCAACTGTCTTGTTTAGCGTCCAAGACTGTGGACAGCAGAAGGGTAGAGACATCGTGACCTTTAAAAACTGGAAAATGTTGTGGTCTGGCTGCCCTATAGAGAACCTATAGGCACCTGCTCTGGTGCACTGGCCGCTGAGGGCTGAAAAGGGAAGGACTTTTTGGCTTAGTCGAGTTCTTGAACTGCTTTTGTATCAAATTCAGCCCCAAACCGCATCATTTACAGTCATAGTGGCAGTGCTGGCAGTGTTGCATCAGGTGATTGGGAAAAGGAGAGGGGAACATGTAGTACTTCAAAGTGAATAGAGGAAGTTTTATTTTAAAGATGGGTAACTTGAGGCCCAGAGAAACAAAGTATTATTTCAACAACCTGACAGTAGGTTTTGTAACGTGAAATACCATAGATCCAGGAGTCTGGACTGAAGCGCATTACTCTCACACCAGAATCCACTCCTCAGCTATTTAAATAAATCTCTTGGGGACGGGGGTGAGGAGGGGATAAGATATATGGGAAGGGAAATGAGAATGTTATCTCCACTTTACTGTGTAATACTCATTTAAGAATGGCTAGAGGTTTCTGAATAATGAATGTGTCACAGTATTTCATGTCAGTGCAGAATGCCATCTGAAGAACAGTTATTGTAAATGAGAACTGAGAAACTGCTATTGGAAAATTATTATAAACCTTAGGAAAGTGCTAATTTCAAAAACAAAACACGCATTCCATTTTGTAGTGTGACTTTCAATTAGGAAAAAACGATTTCATTTTAAAGTTCTCTTGAAAAAGTAACTAGAATAACTGTGATATCTTTTTTTTCGTTTTTAATCTCTTGCAGCTCCCAGACAGCTGTATAATGGATTACTATGGAAAATACAAGCACAGAATGAATGAGCTTGAAGCATTTAATATGGTAAAAGTTGTAGGATTAATACTATTACCTTGTATGTATGTGCTAGGGTAGAACAGAGCCCTGTTAAGCTTTATGTGGCGGTGGACTGTCTTATACTGTGGTATGCAATCTCAAAAACAAAGCAGCTCCCCCTTCCAAACTTTGGAGCATACCCTATTCCAAACCTATATTAGGTGTTCAGTAAAATAATAAAGCAAACACATGGAAGATTCTTTTTCAAGAGGGACTATTACCCTGGAAAATGAAATGTCAGTCTCCTTTTAAACCTAGACTGGTCTCCATGCAGTTATTTCATAAAAATTCTTTTTATTAAAATTCATTATTTCCCTCTTTTAAATTGTTCTGCTTCAAATAATATAATTTTCTTGTTGGAAAATGTCTCAAAACCAACTAAATAACATAGTTTCCTGGCTTTATGGCATTCCATGTATTTTTGATCTTTAATATAATCTGTTTTGAAGATGTCCATCCCACAGGGAAAATTGGCAAGGTGGCATTTGTACAACAGAACCACTAGAAAATGATTGACCTTCCTGGAATTATTCTGTGGAAGTGTAGCCATTTGGAAGTGTATTGTCTCTCTTTCCCAGAATCATTATAGCATATAATCTTTCTTTCAGCTGAAGGTTGTTCTGGCTCCCTGCATAGAAGTTTTGATACTTCTGGATCGTCTTTGCTACCTCAAGGAGCAGGTATTTTTGCAGTTTATTTTATGATACCTAAAGGCTACATCAGTGAAATGAGACTATTTCAGCCAATTTATTACTGTGCAGACCAAAAGCCTCTGTTGCAGAATTATTATTCTCATCGTATTTGCCGAAGTATAAGCATTCATGCCATTTAGTATAAACATATGCCCAGCAGATGTTTTTATTTTCAACAAAGCAGCAACAGTAAAGTTTATGTTCTTTTAATTGTATGGTAATTACTAGTCAATAGACAGTAAAAAATAAATTAATTAAATATGCAACAAATCTCATTTTATACAACGTATTGAGATATTCAGTAATTCAAAAGAATATTGGAAATTCTAAACAAACATTGTGCTGTACATGCTAGAGCTTCCAATGAGTATGTTTTAGAACATATAATTCAAGAAATCTTGAATTAGGTCCAAAATGTTTATGATTTCCTTTTACTGTTTCTTAATTAAGATCAATGATGAGAGAGGGTGCACTTTTTCCAACTGTGTGGGTCAACTGAGGTACATTTGACTAACATACAGCCTGGATATATTTTACAAGTGTAGACCTGGGATATAATAAGCAAATGCTACTACATTTACTCCATAATGATTTATATTGCAGTGTTTCTGCTAACACTAATTTTGAGCTTGGCCTGATTAACTCAGAAGCAGCAGTCATACTTTCTCTGCACCAGTAAACATTTTCCAGACAAATAATAATTTGCTAGAAGGAAATAGTAGCATCTTCCAGCTTCTGCTCTGGGCCACAGTCAAAATAAAATTTTAAAATAAATTTTAAACCCATTCATGTGAATAGCTCTGTTTTTCCACAATAAACCTTTCATTTTAACAGCTCCATTTTATCATAAGTAAAAATTCACTTTATTCTCTGCCACAGTGCACTTGGAACAACTGAGTTGTAGTAAATGTATGCTTTTGTTCTAACTGATATTTTTACAGAGAGGCAATTTGAAATACTTAAATAATGATGTATTTTCCCAAATGCCAACAAGTTATAAATCACATAGAGATCTGTATGATTTCCAAGGCAGGAGATCAGGCTTGCTGCATTTAGCGCTAATTTACCTTTTCTAAATGTAATATACGCATTGATTGAATCTTGTACTGGTTGATTCACAAAATGTGTTTAGGAAGAAAAAACAGAAATTATAAAAGCCATATGCAACATGAAGACCAGATCCAGCTGGCCTGATTCATTTGAAAAGTCAGTTAATTAGCTTCAGTAGTAGAATGTGCTGCATAAAATGAGTAGGACTTGATCCTTAATTTCTTTGCTCTGGTTCAACTGAAAAAAAGCTTTATTGATGAAGGGGGTGGTAAGCTATCATTTGATAGTACCAGAAATCATTTGATGACTTTAAAATACATCCTATTTTGTGTGTCCTTTTTTTCACAATGAACTTTCCATTATTTTCTTGTTAGATAAGTGTTTTTCCTGCTTTGCAGTAAGGATAATTTTTTTTTTTTCAATTTTTGTATTTCAAAATGTGGACCTATTACCATATCTTAGCTCTTAAGTCAAACACATTTTTATGTACTTCAATCATATATCATTTTACAGGACAACATTGCCTGGTCTGGACTTGTGAAGTTATTTGATCCCGTGAAATCCCCCAGATGCTATGCAGTTATTGCTCTGAAGAAACAGTCATGTTTTTAAGTGAAAGCAAATTGCAGATAGGTTGAAAACTCTGAACTGATGCTGCTGTTTCCTCACTTTTATTCTGTTATTTTTAATTGATTCCTCAAGTACACTGTTTGCTTTTCAGCTGCAAAAGTAGAAAGTGCAATGCCTCTTTGAATCATGAGAAATAAATATCTCCTTTATAAATACCATTGCTTCCTTATGTCAGTTATTAAACAATGTTGAACATCTGGTTTTATTATAAAAGTTATGACCCATATTATGCTATTATTATTTTAAAATAATTTTTATGTTTCTTCTTTTTAGGGCATTATACTATGTATCAATACTCCTTCACTTGATATTTCTAATCACAAGATCATACCTTCTCAGTTTTTACCAGTGGCTGGCATCAGCAGTCTCAGACTAGCCTCGCTTTTTTGTGTTCCGGATTGAGATGGTGCATAGTAGAAACAGGAAAATAACTTGCAGTGTAAACAAGAAGTTTGTAGACTAAATAGGATCTTTGTACTTCCCTGTTCTGCAGGTCATCAGGACCAGCTTATTTATAGAGCAACCTAGAAGAGCCTAGGTAATAACTACCTGCAAAGAGCAGTTTTGTATTAACCCCTTCTTCCTTAAGGCATGTTCCTGGCATGTACTTGTCCGCCTGTCACGCTGATACAAAAAAAATGTGTGTGCTCTAATCCAGTGGGAGATTTCCCAGTGCTTAAGAATCAGGTGCCCTGCTGGGGTTCACTCTGTAATCCTTGGGTTGAATCAGAAGGCTATTATCTGGCCCAAAAGTCTTGGGTATAAATACTTTGGTGCCCAAGTGAGTTGAAACTTGCTCGGCAGTTTCTCGTTGGCTGTACTGCATTCATGAGTGGGAAATTTATTTGTTGATGCATTTATCTCAATGGGTTGCCTAATTAAACTTGCAGATTTTCCATCAATTAAAAAAGAGAAAAGTTTCTATTCTTAGTCCTAGTGCTTTTATTAGAATTTTCCAGCATATATAAAACATAATTAACTACCAGCACACAGAAAAAAAGTACAACAAATAAATAATAAAATGCAGCATTAAAGAAGAAAAGGGGAGAATGGCAACTTTGGTGGGCAGAAGATGAGAAAAACAGAAAATATTTTTATATTAATTTTACAGTGACAGTTATAGTCATGGGAATCAGGCTGAGATTCAGATGTGAGTAGGAACAAATTTTATTCTGTTTCAGTCTGCAAAATATAATGAGAGCTTGTGAACATGGCCATTCAGGGAAAGAGAAGTAAGGTCTTTTTCTAACAAGTCACATCTTTCTTGTTATGTTCACTTGGAAGAAATACCTTTTTTTTTTTTGCTGGTATAAGTTCACTGCTGTCTATTTTAGGACTCACAGTCCTTATTAGCTCCATGGATCCAGTATAGGCTTCTCACATTTGTTTGGTCCCAGTACGTTCTATCCTTCGAGCTGCTGAACACCTGCAGTACCCGAGGAAATTAACAGAAGTTGCAGGTGCTCACAGCATCTTTGGAAAAGAGCTAAGAAAAGAAAATGAGGCCTTCCATATATGCTGCTTTTTGTTATATAGAGAGTACTGAGGAAACTAACAAGCTGGTAGATTCTTTTCCCAGGAGAGGAATCAAAAGAAATAAAGCCCTTTCCTAACCTCTAAGGAAATCTGGAAGAAAAAAACCCCAGTAATATCTGATATAAAGAGTCAATCTAAAGTACATGATGTTAAAAAGAAAAAAGATGATCAAAAATCTTAGAAAAATAGGTTTTATTATATTATGTTCTGCTGAGACATGATGAGTAATTACTATTATTGTTAGAGTGTTGTCATCCCAATCTTACGTGCTGATGGAAAAATGTACTTGGGGATGAAATTGCCTTTTTTGTGTTATGAATTGATTCTTCTGCTTTTTCAGACCAAATGCTAAAAACCAGGCATATAAGATGTCCAAACAAAGAATGCACAGTTTCTCACTGAAAGCAAGTGCTTAAAAGTACCCTGATATGGCCCAAAAATACTTGTTTCAGCAAGCCCCACCCTGTTTAATTTGAACACAGTTGAAATCGCATAGGATACACAGACTATTGCTAATTTTGTGTGGTATTTCAAAGTGTGTAGTGCTATGTAAATTCAAAGTTAAATTCTTATGACTATCTTAAGAAGACATTTGCAACAGTTTAGAATAACAAGCACATCTCTAGGATTAGCCCAAGTGCTTTTCCAGTGATTCAAAAAGGGCTGAATAAATTTGCATGCCCCCACCCCCCCCAGCAGCTTCTCAGGCTCTTTCAGTACTTTTCATGTACTTTGTAGTCTATGCAGGCAAAGGCAGAGGCGATGTGCTTCTTAGAATAATAACTATCAAGAGGTTTATATGACAAGTTTGCATTCAGCAGAGTCAGTTGCTGTCTGCTCTCAAAGCTGTTTCGAAGCTTTGGATGCCTGAATACCTATGAGCTATTGTTTACATAATGGAAAAATCCCTGTCAGTAATCAAGATGAATAAAACGATTTTTCTTCATGGTTATTGACAGAAGTTCTTCCATAATGTAAACCATATCCTAAATATGATCAAGTCTTTTGATAGAAAAGAATCTCCATTTTCTTGATATCTATCTTGATATGCTCCCTAAGGAATAGTGGAAATACCTGCTTTCCCTCAGGTGTTTGCCTCATCCTGTTCGTGGCACACCTATGCATTCTGTAGCAGATTTGGAGTGTTTTATTTATTTTTCTTAGGGCTGAAACCTGTTCTTGGATGGAGGAACAAGACTATATGGAGGGTATGGGTGCAACCTTAATATCCAAGAGTATGTTGTAGCCCTAAGCTCTCCAAGCCTGCTTTTGTGACAATAAACTGTAATTCTGCAGTGCTGATTCAAGCCTTGGAAAATCCCCCCCACAAAAAAAGTTTGCGCTGTTTTAGTTTCTGGAATTTTAGTTTCAAGGGTTTTTTTCTGATTAAATATTAAGTATTTTTTATTACAAATTATCTTCTTCATTGACATTATACGTTAATTTACCATTAAAACAACAACTGTCTTCTTAGAGTTAAAATGCTTTTGCTATGTCATGATGGAGTTAAAATCTTGTGACTCAAAATTTGTATGTCCTATGATGGTGTAAAATCTGCACAGGGGAAGCATGCTAATTGGAGTATTCTTTCCTATCAGTAGCTACAGGTTCAGATTTACGTTTTTCCTAAACACCATCCCGTGTCATTATATTGCCGGAGATCACTGATACTAAGGGCAAGTGGTAAAATAGGACCACCACCAAGAAAGTCTTCCCTGCTCACATGTGAAATAGCCAACTTAGTATGGTGCTTCAGACTTCCTTTTCTCTGGCAAGTGGCTGAATACTCAGTCTTTGTTAGCATCTTTGCATCTTTTTATCCCGTGCATTTTATTCTGACTGATACATGTCCTGCTTCTTGCTGATACATATCCTCTGAAAGAGAGGAGTCCACGTTAAGCTATGAGCCATGAAGAATATTCAGTGCCCGTAATCACATCAGAACTGGAGGATAGTTGCCCAGACATTTAAATTGGCCACCTAACCCTTAGAACTGTGACTTTAGCTTCTGTATTTTCTGAGATCCGTTGAAATTTTGCAGTTTCCAAAATTCCCATACTTCCTGCCATATGGGAACATGGCCTCATTCTCTGGGATCCAGCTGCAGTTCCCTCACCATCTGAAATAACCAGCTCAGTTTGGTGGCTCTATGTTCTGTATCTCCAGACAACTGCTGAATAAGTTGGTTTCTCTGAATTTGCTTATCCCTGGTTGTTATCTTTTTCAATGTTGTATTTCAGGGTACTTTAAGAAAAGGAGTAAAATCCTTCTGAAATTTAGGATGCCTCAGAGAAGTTGTACCGCAGTTATGCGTCTTGTTGCTTTCTCCCTTAAAGCCTTGAAATTAATTCCTGATGGCCAGACAGATTAATAAGCACCAGACAGCCTGAGAGGCATAGGTTATTAAAAAATAATATGCACAATACCTTCTCTTTAGGAGTCTTTTTTGATTTAAGAGCTCTGAGGCATTTTCTTCACAGAAATTCCAGTGCACGTTATCATTAAACCCAAGCGTCCAAGGAAACCCACCAACGTCATGAAGATTTGCCTCAAACTGTTAGAACACGCTGTTGCACACCAGTCTTCCCAGTGTACACCTGCATCCTCCTCGAGGCTGTCTGCAGTGTCTCTATCAAACCGGAGAGGAAGAGACACTTCTCTCGTGATCCCAGTGATGCTGTTCATAAAATCTGCAAGAGAATGACACTCTACTCTGCTTTGTGTTAAAAGGCAACAGAACTCTTAGAACGGGTACGTCCAACGTTCATAGATTTCTCCAGAAATCATTACGAAATCCATTTAACAGCCTTCTTCAGTCAGTTCAGTCTGTTGGTTGCTTCAGTTAGTACTGACTATCATTAGGTCTGCATAGGTCTACAAAATTTTGTCCTGTGGTTTACGTTCCACAGGTGGACCTTTCTCATAACACAGTTTTGTTACTCTTCAAGACAGTAAATGACTTCAACCAATTGCTATGAGTGGGAGCCACTTCTAGATTTATTTATTTTTTTATTTTAAGGTAATTTTAAGTTATTTTATCCAAGTGGAATCCTACTATATACCATCTTTTCCTAAGAACTGTGGATTCGAAGGAAAAAAGAAAATGGTTTCCAGATTACCAATGAAATTTAGAACAAATTGAGATTGTACTGCAGAAGTGTGTTCTTGGGTAGGAAAGCACAGTATATGTACAGGTTACATCATGAGGCACACCGTTGGCCAGAATTTGCTAAACTCACAAATATAAAACACATAGGCAAGGTTATATGGCCAAAATATCTCAAAGATTTGCAGTTACCATAAAGTATATTGCTATTCTTTATAAACTGTAGGAAGAAATGTAATTATTTAATGGAAATACAGGAAAGCATGAACTTTCAGCAAGTAAACAGGAGATTCAGATTTTAAACTTGCTTAATAGGCTAGGAACGAGCTGCAAAAGTGAAAAACATTTTTAGGACAACAATCTGATATACTGTTCACCCCAGGAAATCAAGCTATTTTCTACACAACGTTTATTTTGTACCTGTTGTATAACCGATAGTTTTGGTCTATGCTTGCTTTTTTTTTTTTTTTTAATAGTGTGTCATTAGATTTTCTCTTTTCAGTCTTTTGCAGTTACAGTCACGGTGTCTATGTATAGTAAGCAAGGACTTTCCATTTCCTCTTATATGTAACACATGCTAGCAAGATACGATTATTTATTATCTTTGTTTAAAATTAACAAAGACTGTCCAAAAGCAAAGTATCGCTTCCAAATTTACCTATAGTTTATCTGTGGATCAACAAACTCTGCATGCGAAACCTGCGCAAACTTTTTTAAGTTTTCATTACAAAATTCTCAGTTTTAGGTAAGCTTCTTTCTCTTTGCCTCCGGACCAGTATGAACCTATTCACGGAGATAAAGATGTTGTCAGGGCAGCTGGTATTGGGTTTCACATGGAATTTATCAAGAAAATCAAGATGTAGTAAATCTACTGAGCCAACAAATCAGATCGTTAGGCTGGAGCTCAGATTGCCTTAACACACCAACTGTCAACTCTTTCATGAATCACTGATGAAAAGAGCAAAGCTGTCTGCTTACTGAATAACTCAGTAGTGTCTGGCTCCAAAAGAGAAATTTCCAAATAAGGAGGAGCAGCGATCACCTCTCCTGATTACGTAAACCTTCAGAAACAATAATTAATGTGTACAGTTGTAAATCTATGTTGTTTATTACACCTCCTATTATTAGAGTAATGAATAAAGACTGACGGCAGAAGCAGCCATGCTGTTTCTCAACTATAAATCCTAAATTCACTTGTTAGTCTTAGAAAGGCTGAAGTCATCAAGAGGACACACAGATGTTAAAAAGTGTAGAATGAGCTGTACCCGACTTGGATAAATGTGCCATTTGCCAACCTTTTTATGGTCGGAGGCATGGGTATCAATTCACAGAACACAACTCACAAAATACTCAATGGACAGCATATAAACCAAGTTTTATCAATTTTAAGCTGTCCAGTGTTTATTTACTGGCAGACAATAGCTAGAAAGGGTTATAAGAGTGATTCCAGCAAAATTGTTGCTATGCTGTTTATGATTAAAAATTGTCAATAAAAGCAAATTAAAAAATGTAAACACTTATAAACACTTACTATCCCTGAAATTTTAGCTTAATTTCAGAATATGTGTAACAGTACAGAGTCATGTAGTAAAAATGCATATCATTAAGACTACCCCTACCTAGACAGATTCTTGATTTAAGTAAAAATTGTCTGGCCATCAAGAGCTTTAGAGAATTGCTCATTTGCTTTTTTAAAGTCACACATCTTTTTGAAGTCACACGTCTGTAGTGATGTTGAACATTTTTTTCAGTAAACAGAATTTGATTGAGTTTATTTAGAAAAAGAAGGTATTCAAAGAAAAAAACTTTGAGAAGCATCACTTTATTCCTTTGCTTATCCTCAAACAGTATTGCAGAAGTGAGAGAAAATGTAGCAAGTGTATTCAAAAGGTGATTTTTTGGATAACCACTCCATTTCCACTAGTTAATCACGTGAATCAAGTTTAATGTCATCTATCAAAACACCAGTTATTGAAATCATGAGTTATGGAGAAAAGATCATTTCAAATCAGACATTTAAATAGCATTGAAATAGAAATCATCACTGTTCTAAAGATGGCCACATCCTTTGAATAATTGTGATTTGTCTATATAGAAAAGAAGAATAATTCCAACGATTCAGCATGATACAAAAAGTCCATAGATAAAACATTAACAGATATTAGTATGAAACAGTCCGTTACATACGCTTACGTAGTGAAAACCTGGGGCGTCTTCATTTGAGTCACTGGCAAATTTCTGTTGATTTCCATGGGAGCAGGCTCGGATACAAAAGCATCTGCTGAAGACAAACGGTGTGGATGATCAAATATCTTTTGTGCAAAGCCAGTTCCAAATTTACATTTGTGAAGGCAAAGAGATTGTTTACACTTCCTTTATTTATACGTATCGAAGTTGAACAGTATAGAAATTATTGTGAACATTGGTTCATCATTGAAATCTTCCTGACATATAGTAAGAGAAGGTTCAAATGGCTTTTTGTTTATTTTTTATTTCAGGTAGTATGTTTTTAATGCATTAAAACTCCCAGGATTTTCTTTTCTCCACTCACTGGTTCTTTAACAATGAGAGCACTGATTACAGTAATACGGAGTTAAATGGCACTTATTGTTCCTAAAAATAACTCAAGTGTCACAGCCTGTACTTTCACTGAAGCCAGTGGTAAAATTCCCATGAACTCTATTATAACTGGTTTTATGAATAAGGAAAGTAAGGTTTAGCCTTAATTCTTCGAAAAGCAACTTTTGTTACAGTACTTCAACAGAGTATCTTCAGAGCAAGATTCCACTGTAAATCTATATTTCCCTTCCTTCCCTTCCTCTGGGCAGAAATTTTATAGATCATTGTAAAACAAAGAATTGAATTTATGTAAGTAAGTGGCACGTTTCCCCAATTAACCATCTCTATCAGCACTTTGCAGGCAGTGCATCCCTTATTCATGAACTATGTGTTAAGGAAAGCAATGTTAATTAGTAACTCTTTCTGCACAGCCCATGAATTCAATACAGCACTTATAAATGTAGACTGAGAGACATAAATTTTGATTGATTTTTACAATTCCATTTAAGGCGTATTTTCAGAATGGATTTCTACGGAAAACATTTTTTAAATGTGATTTTATTGAAAATATTTTCCAGCAGGACTTGACAATTATGTAACTGGAGGTAGGATCTCAGTGCAGAATGAAAATAATATTTCAGGTTGTCAGTGGGAATAATTTTAAATTTTTTTCCTGTTTGTTATGATTTAGCATTTAGCTTTAAAAGAACATAAATTAATTAAGTGTAAAATGTATCGCAATTACTCATTCACTTCTAGTGTATTATTGAAATATTGCAGTTTCACATGTTGCTAATTTATTTTTCCTTGGCAAACTATACCTAAGTTTCCAGAAGAGCAAATCTAGGAACATTCATGTTTTTACACATTAGTATTTTACAATTTTATTGAATGAAATAGGAGTGTTGTGGTATGGTAAATAATGTAGCGTTTCTCCATTAAAACAGCTGCCAAAACAAATCTGAATACATGCAAGAGAAGATTATGGTTCGCAGTAAGCACTTAGTTTCTTTACCAGTTTGTCATCAGAAGTTAACGCCAACTTAATTCACTGCTTTTTAGTCAGTTAAGGTTTGAGACCAGCTTTACGTTCTGATTGTCCAGCTCAGGACAGGAAAGACAGATCCACTTTACACCGTGTAAAACTGTAATTTTACTGCCTTGCGTCCCAGAGGCCACATAAGCCTGTTAATATGGTATTACCCCAAATGAATTCTATGCTTTGCCGCATTGCCAGTTGACTCTGGTGAAGTGCTGCCCTGATAGGGCTGTACTCCGGCATAGTCCAGGGAAGGAGCACGTGTATCCTCTGAGCATCAAGTCTGAGCATGGTCTAGAGGAATAAGAAGGGAGAGCTTTATTACTTCTCTTCTCCCACCCACTGCTTGTGTTATGCCTTTCTCTTACTGTCTAAGGCTAGCAACGAGTAGCTTGCACCATGCTTGTGGCTGGTGAGCAGGTCAAGCATGGCCCCTGCAGAGCTGTTTCCTATCGTTAGTGTCTGGGACACGCTGCCACCAAATGCTGGGTGATTCCGGTTGTGGGAGTCAGCCTGATTTGTGCCTGACGTGTCCAGTCATTGCAGTGAGTAGCTTTATTAATCCAGTGGAGTGGCCAGTCATTTAGGGAACTGTTCTCTTCTACAGCGAACTTCTCCAAGCTATCTATACCTGTCCTCAGCTCGTGTCGAGGATGGTTTGTTTCTTGTGTATTTCAACTCCAGGAAAGTTTTGGCACACAATTGTTAAGGTCCTGAAGACTGAGGACCTCACATACTCACCTGCTAATGTATTTTTTTTTCCTATGTTTTCTCTCTATGCACACAAGTGATTGCGTCCAGCTGGTGAGGGAATAGAATAGACGTAGACAGAAACGCTGTAGACAGAAACAGCAATGCACCGTAATCAAAAAAATCTGGTGATTTAAAGGCTCCTCGTCTTACTCAAATGCCTTCAATTAGAACACTTTCCAGGTATGAGTATCAGATCTCTTTTCCATCACTAAAACAAAATGTTAATAGAAAAAAATTCTGTTCTTGGAAGAAGCGGGTGGGATTCAGGCTGAATACACACGCTTTGGTGTATCCATTCGAAAATATGGATCGAAAATATGAACCCTTATTCCAGTTTTCATTTTGGAGGCTGTTTCTCATTAATTGTCCTCTTCTTGCTTCCTTCATATTTCTTCTATTTACTTCCTTCTTCTGCCTTCATGGAAGGCGGGGAGGGATATAAGCACTACTGTATATCAGCAGTGACAGCCAGAGCTCAACGTGCAAAATACAATGTTTTCTGGAAAGGCACACGTACCATGTGTTATCAAAAATGAACTATGTGCATGCACCTCTTCTAGGAGCTAAATTAAAATACTGTCTAAAATCTGCTAAGTTTTCACTGCAAAGAATGGATGATTTTTCACTTTCTCTAATTGTCGTTTTCTTTCCCAAGAATATCGTTGCAGGGCTCGCTTTGTCTTCTAGGAGAAGTGACACTGTGCTTTGCAATACAGCGGGGCGAACTGTTCCAGGTTGTTCTGAGCGTTTTCCTATTGACCTAGAGCGCTTCCCTTGAACAGCGACTTCACAGGCTTGTCATTGAACGTTGCAATGCGTATTATCATTCCCAGGTTGCCTAGAGGACATTATTAAAAAGAACCAAAAAATAAATAAATAAACCCAATTTCTGTACTGACAGGTGAGTATTATTATGTGTGATAAATCATAAACATTCCTCTTTGCTGGCAGAAAAGCACCTTGGATGTACACTATTTGCATTATCACTACATTTGCATTCTGGCAGTCCTCTTCAAAACGAAATGTTCCTTAAAGTGCTTTTCAAAAATTGACCTTCACTCTTGAAACACTTTTTCAGGGAAACTATCCATTTGTATTAGAAATGCCATTTTTATCTTTAATGTTTAACTTTCATGGGCTTTTCACCTGTTCCTTTTGGTTTATTTTCTTCAGTTGTGTGATTATGGAGTGTTGGAGAGAAGTACCATTTTCCAGTTGAAGTAAAAGTTTGCAACATGTATTTTCAAGTAATCTAAATAAGCTTTCATGCAGAGAAGAAATCTGAAATTTCTTTTGTAGCTGCTGAGAACGTCTGTGCCTATTACAAGCAATTTTAGACTCACAAAGTTCCAATGCCAATATACGCAGCCACTTCCTTCAGTTTGTACGGCTTACAGAAACAAACCAGTGATGTACTGAGCAACATGGATTCCAGTGGTCTGCTCTCCCAAAAGCCGAGGCAGACTATTCTAGACAGGCAGTTTTATGTAAGACATGACTTATCAATGAAAGCCTGAAATCCCTAATGTTTGTCATGAAAGTTAGCTACAGCCCTATTAATATTTTAAAGATGTTTTCCATTCTTTTTGTGTCTAATCAATGTATCTTCTGTTGAAAGTGATCTTAGAAGTGTTTGCATTCAGTTCCTGAAAAATTCTGTATTTTGTCTGTGGTTTTAAAATGCCAGGTTTTTTACCTCTGCAATTTGTTGCTAAGAAGACGCCCTAAAATGCACACAGGCAATAAATGACTTCCCATAACAAAACAAGCACGCTTCAGTAAACACTATCAGAAGAATACTACAAAGTGTTCCCATTTTCTGGACTGAATGTCATCTTTCTTTGTAAAAAGAATACTTTTCATTGAGTGTGTATATGCTACATAGAAGAACAGAAAAACATTGTGACAGATTAATTGATTAATTTAACTTTTTACTTGGTTTACGTGAATTCTGCTCCTAGGTATAAAATACATGAACTACTTATATCTAATTTAAACCTTATCTGAAGAGCCAAAATTCAGCCTGCAAGATGCCTACCTGCTTCTGTCTCATTGCTTGCTGCTGAATTCCCCCCGACATGAATTGTGCTAGCAGATCATATTTATCTCTCATATTTGTTGTCTTGAAATATACGTTAATTTCTTCAGGGAATAACTGCTGGCCTGCAGATGGTTCACAAATGGTATGGAATGATTATTTGCATTTTCCACGGCTTTGTTTTCTGACTGGATAATTTCTGCAGCAAGGCAAGATCTGTTTCTGCAGACACTGGTTCATCTGTTTAGCCTCACTGCTCTAGTCCTGTTTAGGTCATGAGGCACTTCATTGTAGTACAAATAAGTGGGGAATATCTTAGAGGAAGAATGGTAAATTGAAGGGAGGGATTAATGATGGAATATAAATGATGAGCTATATTTCTGGCAACTATTAGACCATCTGATCAAAATTAGCAGTTGTAACTACTCATTTAATGAAGATCATTTAGGAAAGTATTTATGGAACATGTACACAAAATAGGCACAAACAAAGCCAAAGAAATATGTTTTTAAAAATAAAATCGATAGTTAAAGTAAACATTTCTGAAACATGTTTACCCCAGGCTTCTCTGCAAGATAAATTTGGTATGCGTAATATACACATTTAATATTTATATTCATATCGTGATCAAATTAGTATGCTATGAACCAATAGCAGAGAGGCTAGGAAGGAAATTCAGACATTTGATGCCAGAAAGAACATTGCATGATATGCAGACTGCGGATTCAAAGCAAGCGCACAAAAAATAGCCAAATATATAGTGAATCGGACATGCCACAGGATGTTTTGGAAACACAGCAACAGCAACAATGGAAACATTTTAGACTTTGTTTAGCCAGAACAGAAAACAAAAGCAAGACTAATTTAATTAATTAATGAAAGAAAGATGTTGACCATTTGGAACATAGCAAATGTAAACCAAAATAATTGAACAGAATGGAAACGAGAATTGTTTCCAGTTAGTGTATCTATTTTTACACATTGTATGCTCAACACACACAAAGTTCTACAAATAATTATCTCTAATGGGAAAACTCTAAGCCAACTCAGTGAGCGTTAAAGATGTGAAGCAACATGTTTGACTGAAATCTGCTTGAATATAACTATTTGATTTACAAAAATTATTGTACTGTCATGGTGTATAAATACATACCTTGCAGCATGGTGCTTTGAACAGCACAGAATGTTGAATTTCTGTCATTGATTCTACTGTGTCCAGATGTATATTTCATGGGTTTTATAAATATGTCAGGATTTGATGAAAGTTGCAATTTAGGCAAAGTCATAGTAATGTTTCCATTAAATTTTCCCATGTCTCTCTATTTTCATTTTCAATTTCATTTTTTGATTTCTGGAAAAGAAAGTCACCTTGTCTTTTTGCATTGTTTTAGTAAATGTTCCCACTGCTCTCTGTTGAATATGCGATGAGGTAATACTGCCGTGCAAGGAATCTCTTCTCAATTTCAATCCATTGTATCAATCATTAACATGAATCTAAAAGTCATTACACAGTAACCCCAGGAGCCTTTTTCTTCCCATTTCCCATCCCCTTATGCAAGCCTATTTTAATACTGGAATGCTCAGGGAAGGGGCAGTGTTGAAAATCCTTATTGGGTTTTCTTCAAATGTATTTTCCGTCTGCTGTTTTTCCTAATAACTCCTGTGACAAATACAGGGCTAGCGTCTGAGTGTGCTTTTTTTGTGTTTATTGGGCACGTGAGAGTCCTTTCGTATTGCCCGTCTGCACTAACAACGTGAAACACCCAGGGAGGAGCTGTTCCCCCTCACATCTGAGCAGAGACCGTTCCCACCGTATCCTCTCTTTCTGACTATCAGGCATTCAGAACTCAGTATTTTTAATGGTGAGAACAAAGAAGTTATTTAGTTATTTGTTTGTTTTAATGTATCTTCTGTATCTGAACTGCATGGTTCAGCTCAGTCAGTAGGGTAATACTTGTTAAATACTTGTTCAAAAAGTAGAAGAGATTTTCTTGTAACCACCTGACTCCAAGTACTGGCATTTCAAGGAAAACTGCCAAATGTGATTTCATAGTGCTGCACCTTAATGCAGAAAACAGTGGCAGAGGAAGAAAGGGATGGAGTTCACGAAGTCTGTGGCTCTGTCTTCTCCTGTGCTAAAAAACTTCCGGGCACCAGGAAGGTCACCTTGACTTTCCTGATGTATGAAGTGTTGCATGTTGGCAAGTTGTAGACAAGAATGTCTGTGGTAATATTTTATAACCACTTCTACTAAGGGTGCATGATAGATAAATGTGAGTTTCAAAGTTTTGACCAGTTACAAATATTTTTGCAATTTTTTGGGAAATAGAGATAAGTGGTTGAATTTCTCAGTTCAGGTTCTTCCTGCGGGAGATTTTCTGAATCTTATGAAAGATGTTCGTTTCACGTAGCTCTGTGTGCATGCTGTTCTTTAAGAATTTGTTAGAGTTTTCTTGAAATACTTTTAGATTTTCCTTCGTTGGTATGAAAATTAATCACCAGCCAAATAATCAGCATTCCTACCTGTATTTCTACCAGTCCAGGATTTCCTGTACAGCCTATGGAAAAGGAAAAAGTGAATTGATGAAGACATAGTTCTTCTCTGTGTGACCTATAAACAAAACCTCCTTTCCTCAGTGGAAAATATAAGGAATTTTCCTTAATACCTTTTATACGGCATGTAGCAAGGACAACAGCACATTTTCTATTACAAACAACTATCAACAATCTAGTCTAGTTCTCATACATTTTTCCCATGGAGTTAAATTAAGGATTTTTTTTTAATACAAATGCTCCTTTTATTGCCATGATAAGTAGAAGAAAGTAGAAAATCAACCCATTGGCACAGTCTCTTTTTCACCATATAAAACAAATTTTGAATGTCAGAGTATCAAGCCTTCAAGGCACCAACTTTTAAAGTCACTCCCTCCACATTAACTAAGGAATGTTACAGTTATCTTAAAAGAAAAGTAAAATCCTTGCATGTGCCAAGAAAAGAAGCTTAGATTCTGTCTGCTGGGTTTCCCTTCTTTCAGACTTCACATTTGTGCTTATGTACGTGTAACCATGTGTAGTATTTTTATATATTTTTAAAGTCCTACCTGCACTGTAAAAGTCTTACTGGAAAAGAAACTTATGGATTCAAAGTGCTGAACTAGAGGTTGCTCTTGGTCCACTGGAGTTTGTTCAGCTATGGTCTCAGGTTCCATGGAGCCCTCCGTTAACCTCGTGACCTACTCCAGTTCAAAGCACGGTCTACGCTGTAGCTTCCCGAAAATGGAAGTGCTTGACAGAGGCTTATTGTACAAGATCAGTATGGGTTGTTTTCCCCTCAAGAAAGCTTAGGTTATGTTATACCACAGTAATTGCAGAATGATGACGACATCACCTTGCCAGGTTTCTGGCAATTTTCCAGCCTTCTAAGCTTGCAGACCTCGGAAATCTGTTTAGCTCCCCACAGAATAGAAATTTTAGCATTTGCCCCTGGATTTAGTTAAAAACTGAAAGTTTCCTGTTCAAAATCCACAGATTCCCTCCACAAAATTCAGGCAGAATACCTGTGAAGGTTCAGAGAAAATCGGCAGAGCTCTCCTCTGAGAGTAAGGAAGGCAGGTGTTACAGGACCATCTAACAGGGGATGGAAAGAACGATTGTAATAGTGATGTGTGTGATGATAGATCATTGATCATCGTAGATAATCAGCTTTTTCTATCCTACCCCCCAGGCCTTCCATGTCTCTGTGTACAATCTGGCTCCAAAGGCACAGGGTTCCACACTTACCATCCCATATTTCGTGAGGTTGTCTTCCAGCCCTATCCACAGTGACTCACAGCATACAGCCTTTCAACGAATATAGTAACGAGCACAAAGCCGGTGGGAAGATGAGCACTAATACGGGACGAGTGATCACCCTTTTCCAATTCAGCATTGTCTCTGCATCCTGCTTGCCACTTTCCCCCCACCCATGAGACTGCCACTCCGTCATCCTCATCTGCCACTGAATCCATTGCCTGTGCATCCAAGGGCACTCGGGCTTCACTGCATTGGGATGCTTTTGTGCAAAAATGATGGCACTGGAAGTGATAAGTTGGCACAGAGCCGACGTAACTCTGGGTAAGCTCAATATCCAATCTAATAGGTGACCTTCACCCACTAGAAACAAATGGGCTAAATGATCCCTTGAAGGTCTTTCCAGACCCATATTTTTATGTCTCTATCCCTATCTTATGAAAGTTTTACTTCCCTTGTAAGCTGAAAACAGCAATTTCCACAACGTCAGTTTTCAAATCTTCGCAATCCCCCAATCAACCACTGAGGACTTTCACAAATTATGAAACAAGCTTAGTACTGGACAGTGACATAAAGAATATGCTCATAGTTTTTTCCTCCCATATTCTGACACTAAGCATATTCAAATACATTTCCACACCTATTTTGTAAATGAGAGAATAAAGACAAATATAATAAACTGTTCTGTGAAGAGGAGACAAAGAAGAAATAGGCGCTCTCCTCCTACATGTCAGCTTTAAGGACAATTACGTTCACCTTTTTGTGCCAGGATTTCTGAAGTAAAATATTCTTTGGTTAACTTGCAACCTTCTCCCTGTCTACAACAGTGACTTCATAGATTAAAGCTACAGCATAAGTTAAAGGCATACCGCACAGGAAAGAGTAAATTGGTAATATTTAAAATGCATTTCAAGTATTTGGGTTTGAAAGACAATTAAAATATATACTGACATTCATTAAATGTATATTTAAATTGGCATTCAGGCACAAAGCTTATTGTGATGATGCGATTCTGGAGTCTGAAACATGTAAGGAGGGAAAAAAATTACAGACTGATGAAAAACATAATAGAAAATAAAAAAAATTAATAAAGGTTTAAATTTAGTGTCAGGAGGTGCTATATCATTGCCTATGGACAAAAATGCACTGTTGCACATCCTCATCTTTGACCATAGTTCCTTTGTGTAACTCACCTAAACTAGTGGGGAGTTACACACTTCAGATACCCTTGCAAAAGCCACAGGGAAAGCATTGTGCTCTGCTGAGGCGCACGTTACGCCGTGCTGTTAGCTTACAACTCAGGCGCTGAGGTCATGGTCTGACTATACATGAAAGTCAGGTTTAGAGCCTACAGTGCAAGATCAAAAATCCCGCAGTGTTAAAGACAGCATTAACACCAAGTTGCGTGCTCCTAATTTTACAGAACAGTGGTTGCAGGCCCGCACCTGATCTGGATCAAAAGTATATTCCTGGGTGATCTGGAAATACATCGATCAAGTGTTAATGACTGAGATGTTGCAGCCTAAACCAGACGTTTGTCGAGCACTTTGATTCTTATAATTCCTAAGCAATGGAGGATGCCAGGCAGGAAGCAAACTAGAAAAAAATGCTTGAATAATAAATACAAGGATTTAAAAATATCCGAAATCTTGAATTGTGGAGTACTTTGAGCAGAACTTGACTGTCTTCACAAACACCGGCACAGAGAAAGCAGGCTCTGAAACTCTTTCACAGACATGGAGGAATGCTCTGCTCCATGTTACATGAAATGAGAGAGAAGTGTTCTTAATCACAGGATGAAAGAGAAGATACACAACTTTCTGACTTACAGAGGGCTGAAACACTTCAAATCTTGGAGGCTAAGTTTCCATAGAGAAAATCGTGTTTGAAATCTGAATTGGAAGACAGTAATTAAAAGGAGATCCAGTTTCAAATCTTTAAAAATTTACTCAGATTTCTACTTCTAAGTGAAGACAATTTTGAAACAGAAGATGCAAAGAAGATGAATTAGAATCATAGAATGGTTAGTGTTGGAAGGGACCTTAAAGATCTAGTTCCAACCCCTCCTGCCATGGGCAGGGACACCTCCCACTAGACCAGGCTGCTCAAAGCCTCATCCAGCCTGGCCTTGAACACTTCCAGGGACAGGGCATCCACAACTTCTCTGGGCAACCTGTTCCAGTGCCTCACCACCCTCACAGTAAAGAATTTCTTCCTAATATCTAATCTAAATCTACCCTCTTTCAGTTTAAAACCATTACCTCTTTTCCTATCGCTGCACTCCCTGACAAAGAGTCCCTCCCCATCTTTCCTGTAGGCCCCCTTTAGGTACTGGAAGGCTGCTATAAGGTCTCCCTGGAACCTTCTCTTATCCAGGTTGAACAACCCCAACTCTCTCAGCCTGTCCTATTACGGGAGGTGTTCCAGCCCCCTGATCATCTTTGTGGCCCTCCTCTGGACTCACACCAGCAGGTCACTGTCCTCCTTATGTTGGGGGCTCCAACATCATTACTGCAATAAGGGAGAAGGAAAGCATGTGGAGATCAAAATCAGCATACATGAAATAGTTCCATGCATTGCAATAAACAAAACAATGCCTAGCCTTCAGAAGAAAATGCGGTAAGTAACTGTAAGTAATTACATCACTTTCTAGGAGTTTACTGGTGCCAGGAGAGTCTGAAGAGAGAATGAAGAAAAAGGAATTTTTGGACATCATTGCAACACAAAATGAATTACCCACCAGTCCAAAAGTCAACGAAACATTTATTCATTTCAAGTTGGACACAGGTGCACAAGACTCTGTGCTGCCAGAAACCATGATATTATCACTGAAAGGAAAGCCATAGTTAGTAGAAGTTAAATGGTTAGATTCAGGGTTTTACAGGAATGATCTTTCCCCTATTAAGAAAGGAAGAAAACTAAGTATGCAGGTAAAAATAACTTGGAAACGTCACAATTTCAGGGGAAAAAAAATAAGTTTTCCTTTTTTTAAAATTACCTTCTCGAGAAAATGCATTCTGGAGAGAAACAAAATATTGAGGAAGAGTTTAAGGATGCTTTCCAGGAGATAATGTATTTCTCAAAGGAGTGCATGCCAGGTCTGGCAGAACTGACAGTTCACACCTCCAGCAAAGTTCTGCTTACTGTTAGGGATCCACACAAAACCTCTCAGCCGGCAGAAATAAACATGTGGGCAAGACCAGAAGCTCTGTATTGTTACAGACAGATCCAAAGATACAGATCTAAAAACCCTCATTTTAAATTGAGCATAAGGAACTGAAGCAAGGAATGAAGGGTAAAGCACGCACAAACGAACAAGGTAAAGCCTTGCAAGGCCCTGTGAGGCGCCATCGGTCTCCTGTAGCTGCCAGTGGCGTGTGGGGGTCAGCAGGGGAGTCTGTGCCCGCTCAGCACTCAGGGCCCCAGCCCCAGGCTGCAGCTGTGCCACACTGGCCAAGTGGAATGCCCAATGGCCAAGGGGAAATCTGGTCTCTACAGCTGCGGGGATTAAAAGTGTGGTGTTGGAGGTGGCTATGCAAGAGGCGCATCTGAATAATGCGTCAGAAAAACTGTTAAAGGCCCTGGCCTAGGGTGCTATGAGACGAAGGGCAAAAACCTTTGGATTGCCCAAAGATGATCAAGACAAGACCATCCGTTTGTATGCATGAGAGGATAAACTTACAACAGGCGACAGCTGTTGTCACAGGACACGTCCACATGTTCTCTCAAACTGTGTCTGTTTATTTTTCATTCTAGTGAAAAGGGAGAGCTCAGGCCTGGGTAGAAGTTTTGCAAAGCCTGTAGGCACAGGCTAACTTCTTTTCTGCTCCGAAAGAAATAAACAGCCTCAACCCATCCTTTCCTATTTGCAATGGTCCATGGCCCCCTTTCAGAGTCCTGAGGGCACCAGGGTCCTCAGGGTCTTCAGGGTCCTGACCCCCTCCCCAGGGCTCCCCTCACCCTGTCCCCATCCCAGCCCCCCAGGGCCGTCAGCCCCTGCCCCACCGGCGCCGCAGCAGGGCCGGTCTCCAGCTCCCCACAGCCCTGCCCTGCCGGGCCGTAGGCCCTGCTAAGCCGGGCCCACCTGCAGGCCCATGTCCGGGCCTCAGCCCCATGGAGGTGCCCAAGGCCCAGGGTGCCCCAGTGGCCCCCGGCTCCCCTGTGCCTTGCCGGCACTGGGACGGGCCCCGGCGCCAGGCCCTGCCCTGCCACCCCGGGAGCCCGGGCGTCCCACTGCGCCTGGCACCCTGCACAGCACCTGAAACCGTCAGGCACAGCCCAACGCCGCCCCAGGGCTGCTTCGTTAGCAGTTTTGCTTGAACCTGCGTCCTCTTACTGCTGCCTATTAATAACGACATGATCTCAAGTCTAGTTACACTCTGCTGATAGCTTACAGGTAGGCTGGACAATAATTTGAAATTTTCTGCTGGAGTAACACGATTTTCAGTTGTTGATTTTCAATTTATGTTCAACTGGGGAAGAAGAGAGGTGAAAAATTAACACTTCAATTAACTCTTTTATAACCAGAACCGTAACCTCTGGGCACGGGGACTTGGTTCATGGCTTGCTGCTCGGATCAAAATGGGGCAGGAGTGAAAGAGCACTCTGACAGACTTCTCCACTGCAAAATCAGAGAAGGACTTGCTGATCTCTGTGAGAAATGGAGCTGCATGAGCTGGTACCGGAGCAGCTGGAGCTGGAGTTCCCTTTCCTCAGAGGCAATCCTCTTGGTGTCATGTCTGAATTTTAGGGACTGAAATTTTGGCTCGTGAACAAATTTGGGAGGTCTGGGTGCCGAAGCAGTAACTGAGAAAGTGAAGGGGTGCCAGAATCATACACCCATATACACAGTGAAAAATCTACAGCTCACCGGTGGGAAAACTCCATGGACAGGATTTACTTTCCTTATTCTTTCTTATTCTTTATTCATACTTACCCCTTATTGATTATGGATATGCATCCCAAAATAGGTGTACAGTTTTTCTTGCAGAAAAATTAGCAAGGGCTACTGCTGTTTTTTAAAATGCAAGTAGCAGATGACATAATCATGTAGTAATTTAGGCTAGAACCTCAGGAGGTCAACCCCCAAAGCAGGGATAACTCCAAAGTCAGATACAAGCTAAGGTGAAGAAGACACAGCAGTCTCCATTTGTAATGTGAGTGGCCAGAATGCTTGAGTCCCACAGGAGGTGGGGAGAATTCAGTCCTTTTCTCACATCTGCGGGGCTGCAGCAACCACAAAACGACGGCAAAAAGAGAAGAGGAGGGAGAGACGATCAGACACTTCTTTCTCCTGGCCATATTCTGAAGGGGTTTCTTGCTTCACCTGGGTGCTGTGTGGAGTGCAAGCATTTCAGATGTGCTCCGAAAACGCCTCCCAGACCGGTGCCGGAGCCTAGGGCAGGGGCTCTGAATCCCATCCCTCCAATCCTAATTTAGATCTAGCACCAGGCACAGGCAATGCTGCTCAGCCCTGCCAACATGAAATACATACGCACATGCCAAGAATAAGAGCTACAGATATCGATGGAAAGTCTGTGTTGAAAACAAGAGTGCCTACAGAGCTTAAGCAAGTCCAAGGTCTGTTAGCAGCTGTGCAGAGATTTACAAGATTATATTTTTGTATATTGGCACTTACATGTGACCTAAATTTCACTTGAAACGGTGCCCTTTTTTGGTGCCCGCAGTGCTGCATCGTTACCGAACATAAGAGCAGAGCCCTGTGTTTGTGCAGATTTGTCTCTGCAGGTCATTAGCAACACTTGAACGCTGCACTTGCCCTGCCAAATTCTGTTTTCAAAATATAACTTACAGAGCATCTTTCTGGCCTAGTATACGCTGGATCACTTCTGTGAATTACTACAAATAAAGACTGCCTTTTTTCTTCTAATTGTCAAATTGCTTGAGGAAGATGTTCTCCATTTTTCTTAATTATTTTATCATTGCAAAAAATTATGTCAGTCTTTATGGGAAAACAAGTAGTTAAAATCTTTTAAATTGCTGCTGCAAAGGAATTGTGTATTGCTTTCTACACCTCTAGCACCTGATTTCTGTGCCCAGAACACATGCTTCATTAGCCCTTTTCACAAGCTAAATGTCTGCTGCTCCAAATGTAATGCAAATCACTTTTTAATGGTCACATTGACTAGATAGGAAATGCTTTTGTTGGAGCTATGACTTGTAGTTAATTAAGCCAATTAGCATGTGATATAAGCACTTCTGGAAAGATAAAGCCCAAGAATAGCTCTCAAGAGATGGTGAAAGACTTTCATGCAAATAGAAATGTTGCAGAAGGGAAGGGGAATGAAGTAAGAGGAAATTTAAAAGTAATTTCTAAATGTATTTGCTACTTTTTCTAGTTTACAGCAGTCTCAGCTGAACTTCTGTGAGAAACCAGTTTATGGAGGGGAGAATCTACTCACTATGTCTTTGTGTAAGGAGGTAAAACTGGACTTTTTACTCAGCAGAGAAGACTGGCAATAACATTTCTACTGAGATCGTGACAGTATCTGATTTATCAACTGCACTTTTGACTTCCTTCCAAGAGAAGATTTTCAAGTGCTTGACACCAGAAGAGACAGCAACTCATTCCTTGTAGGCTGGGTCCCACAGTCCCGCAGTGAGGGTGAGGACTATCCTTTCAGCAAAATAAAAAAACCAAAGAGATTCTTGAGCCTTTACAATGGAAACGTATCACATTCCTTCTAGCACTGTTTCTCAAAGAAATGGGTAGCACCGAGACATTTTATAATTTAACCATGTGCTACCCTAGAAGTGTGCAGTGTACATGCAGTCTCAGCAAGATGTTGTTTCATTCTTTCAGAAATTCTGCTAAATTGACTCCATCCATGGTTTGAAGCATGTAGTGACTGAGAAGTACAAGTTATGGTACATTCGTGTGCATGATACTTGGCTTTCATTTACTGGGAATTTCTCAATGCCCTTGAGAAACCTGTCATTGCTCAATGTAAAATAACAAATCATTTACAGCCTGTTCTAATACTTTTTGAACCTTGTTATTTTTTACCATTTGCTGCTTCTGTTATATTCTGGAATGAAATATTTTTCTCAAACAAAAAAATCTCATTCTCTCAGGTAAAATAGAACTTGTTTAGGATGCTAAACTGTTTAATTGCTATTGGTAGTCTAATTTTTTTTCCTTCTAATTAAATTAATAAGAAGAAAAGTGTCAAATCAGCTGGGAGGATTTTGAACAAAGGAAATGAGATTTTATGTCTACGTTGCACTCTTATGCTTACACTGGAAATTTGCTAACTTCTGTTGCAAACTTCAGTCTAGAAAATTGCTGCCCATCCAACATTCCCCCTATGCAATTTTGTTGCATCTTTCCTCTTTTTGTGTATTTGTACCCTCTCTCCCTCCCAACCTGAAAACACACATTACAGTTTAGCTTAATTAATCATAAACTTGCAATTGGCTTTATGCTACTGGAGCTGATGCTCCCTGACTGCTGTAGGACTGCTGTGTGACAGACAACTTTTGCAAGAAGAAACCTTGGACGATTCTAGTTCGTCAGTCTTCATCTCAAAAAGAAATAAACTCTGCTGTGGTTCTTTCGTATATGTAAAGATGCCTTGCAAAGAGATTTTTTGGCTCATTTACCCTACCAAGCTCCACAGTTGCTCCACAGTTGTTTCTCTATTTCTTTATATAGGGATGCCAGAATGGCCATAATCTTTTGAGCCATAATCTTATAGTACTCAGCAGCAATGACTGAAAGAGTTGCTGTTCCTCACCCTTGATTTGGATTTAGGAAAGGAGTGTTTTTATTTCTCTGACAGTAAATAAAGATATTTTTTTTTTATAGGAATACATCCTAATCAAAGGGGTTATAATGAAGATGCAAGGCGGTATTGAATCTTCTTGAAATGACTCATGAGTTTTAAACCCCTGAAACTCCTATATCTGGTTATTATGCAACAGTTAATTTTCTTTCCTAATATAATAAACCTTTATCTTATCATTCAATTCTGCAAAGAGTTAAATACTCTTGACTCACGTTGGCTTGAATGTAAATGGAGGTGACTCGCTACATTACAGAATTGTGACCAATATTTGCTGATTCACAGCTGGCCTCTCAAACCTTGTCTATACACACAGTTAAATTGGATTTAACTTTAGCACAAGTTAAATGACAAGGTTCCATCCATCAGTGTGATTTATTGATGTTCTAATGTACTTTCTATTACCAAGTCATCTACTAGATAAAATCTTTTCATTTTTAGAAAGTCTACAAAATACTAAGCTGAACCTGTTCTTCACGAGAGGATCACACAGCACGCAGGAGTTTGGAGATTATTCTCATGGTGTAATGCTGGTTGCAAACCAGGATGCTAAGAAATATTGTCCTTATAGCTGTTCTGTTACCTATTGACAATGCTACTGTACAAGCAAAGATGTTTGAGAATACTAATGCACTGCATGAAATGACATTAAGGCAAAAAAAATTACTTTATTTTAATACCAGCTTCAATTAGAAACAGACTTATATGCATCAGGAGAAAGACAGTCTGGAAGAAAGTATTTCAACCTGCTGAGTGGGAAATTAAAATCAGCACAATGTAAACACCACCAGTAAAATAGCTCACAATATTCAAAACTACTAACTTTTTATATTAACACTACTGCATATCCACACTTGAATTTTTGCAGCAACCTATGCCAGCTATTGCCATAGTGCAGCAGCTGCACATCCAGACGAGAGATGCTGTAGGATTTGTGTTGGGCAGGAGTGGGGAGTAGATGTGGGCCATCCCTATGGAATCAGTGCTGCTGGTTTCCCTCCTGGCACTGCTGCAGGAGGCTGAGCAAGAAGGGGCTTATGCAGGTGACAAAGATCATCAGCCAGAGAGAAGAGGTGCAAGGATTATGTGAGCGATGACGCGTATTTACCCCCGGGAACCGGGTGCTCTGACAGCTCAGCACACCCAGCACCTGCTGTTTTGGAGAGTTTGCAAACTAAATTGGATGGCTCTTCTGCACAGCAGACCTTACATAAACAAATGTGTGCCATTAAATTATTGGCTCTCTTTCCCTATTGACTGGCTTTTGAGTATAAAGGTTGAATTAAACAAATGTTTTATTCCACTGTGGCTTACACCACTACGATATCTTTGCTTCCAGATGTCTGTGTTTTCTAAAGCTTCCTATTTGCCATTAATCTTTCTTTTACAGGCTTTCCAGAAGAGGAGGTTTGAGTCAATCTGAAATGTGGACACAGTAGGATAACTGGAGCCATTTGACTGTTCATAGCATGTAGTCATATCTAGCAAAGAATCTGTATTTTGTATGTAGCAACACTTAAGGACCAGAAAAAGACGTAATGTTCCATTCAAGCCTACCTATCTTATCTATACAGAGACTGAGATGGACTGTTTTCATGCTGACTGAGAAGTCTGAATGTGACAATTTCTCAGATTAAGATTTAGGAATACGACAGATGAAATTTTTAATGGAGTTTTTCAGCACATTGGCAACAGCCCTTATCCCAGAAGAGGGATGCTTCAGATACCGGTTAAAGACTAATGCTCAATAAAGAATTCTCCTTCCAAAGAAGTTGGTTAGATTGTTGGATATGCTGACTGCAGAATCGCATAATAAACCACAATAACACAAGACACAGTTTGGTTTAAAAAAATCAACGAAAACAACCACCGGAAGACTGCTTTTTATCTCATGGACATACATTTGCAGTACAACTTCAAACTGCTCATGGAAGCCTTTCGGTGCATCACAGACTATATTGCATTCTACACAGGCAAGTGATAAAAGGCATTTCACTATTCTGTAATCCTGTGCTTTCTGCCCACCAGTATTTTTTAACTCCGTACATTTCAGTTTCCATGAATCCTGAATCTGTGAGTTTTCTCTCACTTCTGAGTCATGAAAGATTACCAGCTGAGTGACTGACCTTTAATTACCAACTCCCTTCACGTTAGCAATTGAACTGCTAAAAGTCAATGGACAAATTAGATCTTCTTTTGAACTGCTGGGTGGCCTACATGTAAGGAATTCTATATAGTGTAGGCACACGAGCCATGCAGCTCACTCAAGACCAGTTTAACTCCCATTTATGAAACTTGGGTGTCACATGAGTATGCAATTCTTTGCTCTCTATTATAGCCCAGAAAAGAAAAATTGGGAAGTGGAGGAAGTTGGAGGAAAAGAATTATCAAAATTATTTATGCTTTTACGTACAAACATTGCAGAAGAACAAAGTGACCAGAAAGTAAGAAAGTGTGTTGAAGCCAAGATGCTGCTCTGCTGTTCTGTATAGGTAGCTTTAAATAACTCATCAGCAGATGAGATGTTCTGGTATGTGTGTGCACGCCTACGTTTGGGAAGGATATTATCTAGATGATAAAACTTTCTAAGAGGTCTAGCTGGGAACCAGATGCCCAGAAAGATACTGCAGTCGGGTCACAGGTGGTTGTTTTCTTAGTCTTTATTGGAACTGTTCATCGCAGAACACACCTCACACCACGAAGTGTTGCACAACCCTTCCTAGCTATTGTTAACTAATAGGTTTAAATTAGATTTCTACCTCGAGGAACTTTCCATTTAGATAGGCTCTTAGTTTAACTGAAAGTACAAATTTAAACCTGTGGGAACCTGTCACAAAAGGGTAAGAGTTAATTTAAAATGGTGAATTAAGTTTACAATTTTGAGTTAATTTAAGACGAAGCAAAACAAGGAGTGGGAAGCTGCAATAATAGACTTCCCATGGGTTAAAGAATGATTGAGTAAATCAGTGTGACTTTCTCATGTGACAAGCCCCGCCACCTCATCTAACTCAGCTGGGATAACTGGAATACAGAAATTACATCTATAAGGGGAATTTTAACTCAAAAGATGGAGTTTTGTATGTACTGACAAACCCAGATGCAGTCTACTTTTTTTTTTTTTTTTTTAAGAGGAGTGAAGGCTGCTAAAGGGATTCACAGGCTAAACTTTTATTTCTGTTTTCTGGCAAGGTATAAAGGTTTGGCTGTGGGCTGAGAGACACTCTGCTTCCATTTCTGTTTCTGCAGAATCATATGATATACATTATAATTTTTTAAGGCCAGACTTTGGACTGTGAAATCATCTCTGGAGAAGATCACAAGGGAAAGTTTCTCTTTTTGTGTACATGTATATATCCCAAACAAAGGAGTGTAAATGTCTTGCTAACACTCTACCACTGGTATACAGATGTTACAAATCATGTTTATGTTCATGAATATTCATTGCCTAAACAGTAGCAGACCTGAAGAATTCTGAATGGGAAGCTTAACAGGAACAGTCTTGCTATCTTTTTTTATTATTATTTATTAAATTATTATTTCAAAAGTGATTTTATTTAAAACGTGACTGAAAATTCTCTTTAAGAAAAATCTCTTTGTTGAATTTAACAATGAGTACTTGTATTATAACTGTACATTCCCAAGCTTGGGCTTTTTTCCTGATTTAAGCCTATTAATCAAAAGTAACTGCAGTGCCTTAGAGCAGTGCTTTTGCACTGACTTGTACAATGTTACATGGAAAGCTCTAAAGAACTTTGGCTTGTATTCTGAAAGACAGAAGCAATAACAATCATACATAATTTTGCTTTGTATCTGCGTTAGACTATTTATCGTCTAGTCGTGTTCCTGTACGTTTGTGATAGGTTTGAATAAAACAAGTTTTCTTGGTTGGTTTTCATTTGCAGCTGTTGCTTAGAAGGTATCTTGATGTGAGCAGTTTCTTCCCAGTTATACCTCTGTACTGGGGCAAACCACCTTTTTTTCCCCCTATACCTCTCACGATGTGATACACCCTGTGCATACCCAATCTGTGGGCAGAAAATAGTGCTGAAAAAACACTCCTTTCTTCCACTAAAACCTCCTTACAGGTTCTCTAAGGAAATATTTCCTTATCTCTCCCCTACTGTGAACATTTTCTTTCCAAAAAAAAACCCAAACCCAATCAAACGACCAAACCCATCAGCAAGCTCTGGGTACGGTACATACCTTGAAATGCTGTCTCTATGTGCTCTCAACCCTGGGTCGCTCAGTTGTGCCATAGCACGCACAGTTTGAGCAGGCTGTGCCACATCACACGCAGGGCCAGGGCTCATGAACCATGAGCAGCCTGGAATCATCTGTGGGATGCAGCTTTGTTCCAGACACCCTTTTGCACATTTGAAACCTCCTTTGGGTTCTTGCAAGAGTCTTGAGGTGCCCTTCTTGTAATCCTCGAGCATTATTTCGTACTGGATGAAGCAGAGTTGGAGTTAAAGCACAGATGAAGGAACTAATCTGCAACCAAGTTGTGGAAACATTCAGGTATCTCAGGCTCTTAGCCAGGCTGGGAGTTTCAGGATTTAGAAATGTTCTTGTCTTTTTCTTCTTCCTTCCCTGGCTTTCTTGATTTTCTGTTTTGTCTCTCAAAAGGGGGAAAGGAACAGGTAGAAGAAGAAAGCTGGCAAATGCCAAAACTGGGAATTTAAAGGCAACATCAATTCTTTACAATATTTTGGTTTGAACCAAATTTTATCCAGTTCTTTTTATTTCTGGGGTTCTACCAAACACCAAATGACGTTGTCCAGGCCTTGTATGACATAAAAACTGCCTGGAAGAGATACAACATGTGAGAAGATGTTTTTAACCATGAATCTATCAAAGGGTCCTAGACAAATGTCACAGTCCCAGCTACTGAATCTGGCTCAACATTGGGTGGAGTCATACCTTCTGGGAAAGGATATAAATAGCTTTACTAACTGGACAAGAAAAAAAGGTAGTCTGGGAAAATTCTTTTGTTCCAGGAAGAGGGTAGAAATGGTACTACTGTTTATATTGACTGGGATACTCCTATCTTCTAATATAGCTGTCATTTCATGTTTTTAAAAAAAAAAGGTCTGAAAATTACAACCGAACACATGTGGGAGCAAGTCATAGATCTGGCCAACGTCACCTTACTTTGTGTCAGACCCTTGGTCTCCTCATTTTGTACTGATACAATTTTCTTTCCATGGTAATATTGTGAAGTAAGAGTGAGGGCTGGATGGAGGACCTGCGGGTGGCTGTTAAGGTGTTGATAGCATTTTGCAAAGAGAAAATACTTTCTGGCATGCTTCTATATCTCATTGCATGCTAAACCTTGGCATTTATAATTTAGAAATTAATAATAAATGCAAGTTTATTGCACAAAATGAAATGACAGATAGTATATTTCAATTAATATGCAAAGTGTTCATCCTGGTAAACAGGAGAAGCAGCCAAACATCTGGAGTTACAATAAATAGCATTTCAACTGAAATTATATAGCGCCATTGTAAGTTTGTAAGAGACACACATCCTTTGATATACGCTGCTTTTCCTAGACTCAAGTGGCTTGTTGTGCAGCTGGTTATCCGAGACTGTCCCAAAGTAGCCCAAGCTAGCATTGCAGAAAAAGTATTCTGTCTGTGTTTCCACGGTGAAACACATGTAGTTGTTGCAGTCATCTGCTTTTGTGGAGCCTTCCACGACTATAGCATTGCACAAGCAGCAGAGGTCACCATGCACCCAGCTCCACCAGCCTCAAACGCTTCAGCTAGAAGCTGGGCTGGGCATCAATTCTCATAACATTGGCTCAGACTCATCCAAAACTCGAAGGGTTCTAGACAGCAAATGGCCGCATATGGTGGGAGGAACATTATAAGTGCTTGCAGCAAAAACTGACTTCAGGAAAAAGAATACAAACATTAAAGTATTTGTAATTAATAATCATTTCAAGATGCTTGCCATTAATTTGAAACTTTTTTGAAAACTACCCTGCTTAACTAATCATCCTATACTAGTTCCTGTAATTTGTCCAGTCCTCTGAAAGAGATTGTAAAATGACTGATCCGTGCCCTTTAAAGCTCTTTAATAATAAAGTGAAAGCCAAATGTTTCATTTTAGCTCTGAAGTAAAGCTCAAGCTCCATGCTGAGCACAATTACAAATAATATATGAACTAGCATGATGCTAAGTATAGACGTCCAGCTGGTGAAGAAGAGGGTAAACTATGTTCACTAGCACATATGCTCACAAAGTTTAAAACTTATGACTTCTCCTATTGTATCTTGCCTTCTGAACAGTGCACAACTTCCTGCTGATACCACGATGTACTCGGCTGTGTTTGGATATTTCCATGGACAGTCTGTAGAAGAACTTTCTCAGATAAAGGACAACAGTAGCCATAGGCCTTTAATATATCTACAAATTATAGGGAAAATTCATGCCTTCATACCTTCCATTGTAAATTATGCTTTGATGCTGTCACATCCATAACAATGGTAAAAAGCATTTAGGTTTATTTATAAAATGAATAGGATGGCATCTTGAGCTACTCTGAAGTCAATAGAAGCTTTATTGACTTAACAGAACTGCAATTTCAACATTATTCTTTGCATGGATGATACATTTGTATTAAACCTTTATTATTCTCCTTTCACAGTCATTATTTCAACATTAGAACATTCTTTGTGGTACCATGTAAATGGACTGAAACACATACTCAACAGTTTTGAGTAACTTTGAGTAGTTTGAGCACAGAAAGAATTTTTCCCCTAAAATTACATAAAATGAGTTTGGCAATTTTAAGAAACAATGAATAGAAAAGGAAGGTTAAATCATCGTAGCTGCGCTTTATTTCCTTTAGTCTTATGTTATGCAATAATTCCTGATTTTGATATTATGCCAGTAGTTAAGGTATAATGTCCAATATACTGTTTTCATTATGTTTTGTTTGAGGGGGGAGATTTCAATAATTTAAATTCAATAGCCATGAAAATGTTGTTAACACTAAGTTGTCCAAGTGTTCTCTGAAAATACTGGAGTGAAGCACTTTGTATTTAATCTCTTCTAATTCTTTTGATTGATGAGGCTTCTCTGAGGTTTTTGAAACAAGCATAAGATGAGAGCAGTTCTAGCTTTAAACTGAAGTCAAGGTGTGACTGCATCTCATAAAAATGAGGAAATTGCAAGTACAGCTGAAATTCTGTCCTTGGTTTAGGTTGTGTTTTGACACTGGCGCAGAAGCTCAGCAGTCAGGCTGAGGAGGAGGAGGGAGTGCGCAAGCACGCGGCAGTGAGGAGCCTTGAGGGAGTGGTTGCAGAGTCACAGAGATTAATTTTGAGATTCGTAGCCATGGCTAATTTACAAAAGGTATTTTAAAAACGGTTTGTGAGTGACGTTTTTTAACAAAGACAGTGGCTGCTTCATATCTGTTTTGTGGCTGAGAGCAGAAGGATGCAAAACCTAATGGCTGGTAACAGTTTGGTTCCAGCCTCTCTGAACCCCTGTCTCCAGCGGTTTTTGTTTGGCCATTGCAGTAACCCCAGGTTGCACGCCGCTGAAGCATTCTTTTAAATGAAGGTAAAGCTGCGATCAGCGCAAAGTCTGTTAACAATCAGTTTAGACTTGTAGAAATTAGCTAGTGGGATCTCTCTCCTAAAAAAGAAAGGGGGAGGAACACGTCTGTTTTTCCCCTGAAAAACTCTGATTGGATACCTACCGTGTGCATGTGGGATCTCCACACAGAGGTTTGCTTCTTTAAGTGATAGGTTGTCCTACACACTCATTTGTTGACAGGGTTGACAAGAGGAGACGTGGTTCCTAGATGGGGATTAAATAAAGATAGGACAGGCTAAAGGAGAGGCGAATTGGTTGGGGCTTAGGGAAATGGCAAGCATCCATTCTAGCCACAATTGCTTTAGGGTTCTGGTATTATTATTTCTGCTCTGCCTCTTTGGGCTTTTATTAGGGTCAGGCAGAGCCAGAGGAAATCCCATACAGCGCAGGTACAATACAGCAATGTTGCCAAGAAGCCAGAAGGCTTGCCTGAGGCCAAAGCAAGCAGGAATAGACAAAGTCATCTGCTTCAGAATTTGAACAAATTAATAGTGCTGTGCCCGTTTTGGACTGAGGAAAACCGGGGCCCTCCAGTGGGAGAGCATGTGTTTCTACAAAGAGGTCCTCATCAAGTCGTCTTCTTCTAGAACTCTCTTCTGAGGATTGTAGCACAGAAGGGGATGATGTAGTCCAGCTGTCATAAAACACAATTTAAAAAAAAATAAAGATTATGAATCTAATGGGACAAACGCAGTGGAATGCCACGGAAAAAAAGTTGCTCTTTCTGATAAAATTAGTATTTTAAAATATTATAGAAATCATTTATAACGATATCTAAAATCGATCTAAAGAATTTAATGGAGAAATACGCCAGTTCTGCTAAAAATGCATGCTAATTCTACACTGACTCTAACAGGATTTTTCTATAAATAGAGAAAAAGGTTAATTCGCATCTTAAATGATCCTTCATCCTTATGACAGTTCTTGTAGCTGCTTAAAATTTACTATAGCTTTACCCTTTCTGCCTAAACTAGACAACATTAATGCATTCTGCATTCATTTACTGTACATTCCCTCTAGCCCATATATACATTATAATATTTGCAGGCAGAACATTCTGTTTAACTAGCAATCTAAAGTTTCACAGCTCGCCAAGAAACGAAAGGTTTTTGAGAAGCAGAGATTAAAAAGAAGAAGAAATCCCAGCACTGTAAATTGTAAAACTTTACACCTTACAGCTGCCAGCTGTAATCCACAAGGAGACAGAATTCTTAGGCTCCTAGGAACATAGACTGGGCTATTTTTTAGCAAATACTCCTCTTGTTCCTTCAGAAAGGAGAGGAAAGGAAAGAGAGAAGTCCCAAACCCCAAAAGAACCCCTTACATACAGGGAACGTAACATTGATGAGAAGTTTTTTCATCCTTGAGCGTGGAAGGATTGTGGTGATTTGATAAGATCTGTTAAGATTACATTTTGCTTGTTATTACAGTTGAAATATAACAGCTGAAACGTTACACAGGCTAAGTCAGACTAAGCCTGAGAGGATTTTCACAATGTAGCATTTACGTAAGATAAGGACATGGTGGTTTCTGGTTCTTTTTAGCTGGAATACCTTCATCTTAATATTATCACGTTACCTTTCTCTTAAACCAGCTTCTTCTGCAAGATTAAACGTATTTGTTTAAAAAGACATAACAGGGCTTATTTTAATAACACGATTTCTTAATAATTTTAATAAATTTGCATCAGACAGAAACTGCAGTGCTGTTGAGATTCCTGAAGTTATGGCTAGCTTGCAGAAGCGAAGCAATGCATTCAGCGCTGAGGGATGCTGGGCAACAAAATGCCATGATGAGACTTTCAGGGAGGAAAACTACATCCTCTTTTGAGTAAATGGGAGGGTCAGCAGCTGCCTCTATTTTCCTCTAAAAGAAGAAGCAATGGAAAACTATTTTGGGCAGGTCCAGAAGAGCCTGAATTTAAGATGTGTGGGCAGGGGAAGGAGAGAAGGGAGAAACACGGGACCAATTACAGCTCTGTGTAACTGTTTATCACATGTTTGTCTGTCTGTGTCATTGTGATGAGAGAGAGAGAGAAAGGGAAGAAAGAAGCATAAGAAATACCAAAGAATCAGTCGAAGGTCAAATCTGAAGATGAACTAGGCTCAAATGCAGAGCTCTGAGGAAAAACTGAAAGAGGAGAGAGAAAAAAAACCTTTTGAGAAAACCTGCATGACAGCATGCTCTTTGTTAATTGACATTATTTATAAAGAAATACCTGGATCCATCATGAGTTTGTTTTCCTAATGAAAATACCCCAGAGAAACCTCTATATGATCTGCCTACTCAGGGCAAGCAGAAAAACCTGTGAACCTGGTCCTATAACCCTTACAGTTCATTAGACCTTGGGAAAAAAAAAATCTGTATTCTTGACAACACTAAACATGTGCATTAGAGAGGAAAGGGACTTTTTTATCTACATTTTCACATTTTTTAAAAACAGTGGCTATTTATTCAACTATATCTTGACAGTGTCTTTTAATTGCACCCTTGTTGTCAGCTCATTTTGATTTTGTTGGAGATTTCTTCCACGTCCATTTCTGTGGGACATACTTAGCTCATCTCTCCAGTCTTTTATAGATGATTAGAATCATAAAGATAATAATTTTTGTTTGCTATGTTTGTGCTGTTTGCATACACTCCTCTCTTCCACACTTATTCTCTTTTTGATTGGTATTATAAATCACTTCTGCAAAATGAAATATAAACCAAATCCCTTGTATTATGGAAGAACTCCATGAAGCCCCTGGACTTTGACTGTTTTAATTCAGATCCACATAGGTAGGTTTAGTGCTAGGCAAGTCTGTGAGTAGACTTAGAAGACACGTACTTCCTTACACCACGCTTAAAAACTTATCATCTCTTCATCTGTGGTTTTCGACATGACTGTCACCTTATGACATTTTCTTCTAGTTAGAAAAGGGAGGCAAGAGTCATATGGAAATCCACTCTTTTTCTGTGGTTCTTTTGATCTGAAGCAAGTGACAGCAAAATGGAAGCAGTAAACACAAGAGAAATTTGTGTCTGGAAGTTAGGCTTGCGTTAAGCTGCACTTACTGGGTTTGACCCAGGTATAAGCACATGAAATGCAAGATCCAAAGGAGACTCGACTAGATAGTTCTGGAGTTTCCTTTTTTGGCCTCAAATACTATGAAACCAAATCCCTTCATGGTGCTTTGGAGACAGGTCATTAAAAAGAACAACCTGTTCACTGGTCATGGAAGGTGGCTTTTCCCTTTTAGCAGCCCATATGGTGTGGCTGAAAAAAGGTGACTCCACCATCAGGAAGCCTGGCTATCCGAAGGACCAGCATTTGGTAAAAAATGTTTTCCTTGCAGACAGTGAATGAACCTGCCAGCAATGTTCTAATGCTGGAATGGAGTACTTTCCAGAAGTCATATTCTTATACTAATTTGCCATCAGTATCGCCCTAAGAGAGAACGTACACTGCATTTAGTGTAAGCCCTAGAACGCATGAGCCAAAGTACCATTTGAATCCCACGTCAAAGCCAGCTACTCAGTGAGGAAGTATCTCCTGGCAATAGTAAAAAGAAATCTAAGACAGACCCAGATTTCAAAAGATTTCAGGATAGTTATGCTTTTCACATTTTAATCTTTCCTGACACAACAGAACCACTCTCCATGCCATCACATTTCATCATCGAGTTTCTATGGCAGGAAAACTGCATACAGAAGAGCTCTTATCCTCTAGCTGAAATCATGGATAAAGAGGCTTAAGTTGGAATCTTTTAGACTGTAAGTATTTTTCTACTTAGGTATTGAGGAAAGCTCCAGAGAATGCATTCACTTTGAAATCGTTTTGATAAGGAGCTATACGTGTTTTATAGAAAGCATTTTTAACAAGTTAACTAGATTTGTGAGGGTTTGGGAAAATATTCTTTTCCTAAAGTTTGCCAGGCTTACTAGTTCAGCAAGAGCCGTTGAACATGTTGCTTTAATAAGTGACCACTCCTGCTCAGCTCAGTAAAAAAGAAAGTCATTATTTCTCCGTTTATCTTTTGTCTCTCAAATGCAAAATTCTTTCCAAGTTTAAAGGATTAATTAATTTATAATAATTATTATTACTCTTGCTTGTTGTGACTATTATTTATACTGGTTACACAGAGAACACACACACTATGAGGTTTATAGTATGGAAAACTGCTGTCAGTTGAGATACCTACAGTACTTTGAATGATGAAGAGCTAGAAGAGGTGGGACATACAAGCACGGTCAAAGGAAAGGAGACTGGCACACTCTTTCTGATTTATGCAATCAATACAATTTAAGAGTTACTTTGCTCATAAAACAACAGTTTTTGCGTATTTTTCAAATACAGTCTTATTCAAAATCTTTTAAATTTGTCAGTAACCATGCTTCTGTTTCATTTGCTTGATCCCCATAAACTGATATCATAGAGCTACATTTTAGAAGTCACCCTGTTATCTATTTTTCATCTTTTCAATAAGAGGATATAAGAATTACTACATATACATTCTGGAGAAGTTCAGTGGGACACACCAAAAAGACAGGTGACTGCGGAAAGAACAGCCTCACAGCTGGCGCTCTGCTTTATAATCTTTTATTAGGTTTTCCAATATATGAATATCTCTTACTTTATTCAAATGAAACATGCTGTAAAGGCTAACTTGTTGTAACTTTTTCATTGTTAAGGTTTCTTCACTAGGTTTTTCTGGGGCCACGTGCAAATATTCCTTCTTTTCCTGCAATTTTTGTTAATGACAAGTTAAACTTGCAGGTTATCACAATATCCTGCTTGGGTCCTGAACATGAAAACGGTCCTAGCTCATTTATTTTCTCAACTTTTGCAAGCTGGGTATGGTTAGTTATGGTTAGTTAAAAGAGTAGTCAGAATATCTTCTCTGAAAAATTTCTTCTTTCTTTGACTTCTTTTCCTCCTCTTCTCAACAGTGTGGTGATCTAACATTGTCAGCTTTATAATCATTTTGAGCACAGATGCTTCTTCTTCCTTTCTGTTTCATCATGTATCATTTCCAAATGCTTTGGAAACGCTCAGTAAAGCTGCAAAATATTCCTTTTTTGAAGACTTATTGCATGCAGGTTCTTGAGCTGCACATGTTTTCTATGTATGCTTGAGTGCTTTATTACATCTCCCCCTCTTCCTTTTTCCTCCTTTAGTTCACCTGTGGCCCAAGCTGTCTTACTTGATGCAGTTCTGTTGGGCCTCATTACGCTGACATTTGTATTTTTATGGATGTTTTCCTTTGATGTTGGCTGTGAGGTGAGTAGGTTTCCTAATGAAACGTACATCAAAGAGTTTGTTCACTCTTTCACGGATGTTCTTTGGAGAGAGATAAGGGGGGGAGTCTTGAAAATTAAATTTAAATTACTCGTGAAAAGTCTTAAGCTGCAGAGTACTCATCTCAATAAAACTTCTGGCCAATGCAAAAGGCCAGCTGGAAGAGGGAGCCAGGATCAGCCCATGTGAGTGGGAAGACGGAAGGGGTTAGTCAGGCCCTTCCACAGCCAAGAGCTTTAGTGGGAGATTTTCAAGCCCACTGTCATCACTCTTCCCTCTCCCCACCTCCTCCAGCTATCCTGCCTTTTTCCTTGCGCTCTTTCCAGCCACTGCCACTTTTTCCTTGAGCAGCAGAAGCCAGCAAGACTTAGCCGCCTTTGCCCATTTTGGTTGTCCTCAATCTGCCTTGGCCCATGTGCACCATCACCTCCATGGAGCACCTGTCTCCCTTCACAGCTCACCCTTTGCTTCAGGCTGCCCCTTTCTTCAGTTTCCCCTTCCTCCCGTTCTGTTTGCCCCGTGCTTCGTTTATACTAAAGATTTTATTCTCATTGACACAAACTCCTCTTTACATTTCCCCTGGCAAAATAAAGGATTCACTTTGTGAATAAAAATGAATACCTGAATGCATGTACACGAGAGACAGTGAGGGGAGAAAAAGACAAGTAAAGAACAAGGAAAGCTAGAACAAGGTATGACAGAAGAAAAAATACCCCCAAATCCCTTTTCTGACTTCACTAAGCTAGTGTGCAGGAAAACAGGAGACACTGAAATAATTCAAACTAGGAAGCAAGAGGAGAAAAAGCTCAATATGAGGAGAAAAACTCAGCTCTTCATTGTCAAAGACTGGTGTATAATACTACCTGGAGGACTGAAACAGGAATTTCTGTTGAGGGAACATAAATTTAAAGGAATATTAAGGGCATATGAATATGGGAAAAGGGAACATGATAAGGGCATTATTCACCTGGAAGAATAATGCCTTTAATCTTTTGCCATTAGACTCTGACCTAGTATGTAACACATTACAGAAAAATTATTTGTCTGAGAATATTTCTAGATAAAGAGTTTCAATAGCATTTTTGCAAGGATGTAAATATTATATCTGAAATATAACTTTCAAAGGAAAGTGAAGAGAAGTGCAGGTGATTTAGATCCAGCGATCGTGCTTTATAGAGAATTGTATTGATTACTCGACTGCAAGTGACATGCCTGGTAATTTTGTTATGTTAAACTGTAAGTGCTTCATAAATCTGGGGAGAGAATCACAGTAATGTCACTCTCCCAAAATCAGAGACTGGGAGACTTGCTAAAAATTTGTAAAAGTTGCTTTTTTGAGGATCTGCATCAAGTATTAAAAATCAGTAGTATCGTACATTGTGGCAAATAACTTCAGTCAGAAATTATGATTCAGAAGTGAATACCATTATTTTTAACATGTGGAAATAAAAGCTCTTCAATTTTAATTCTGCTTAAAGTGGGCAGTTCACAATATTGTACCATATAACAAGCTGTGGTCCAGCCCAACTGGACAGTCCAACTGTGTTTGTGGAGAACCTCTCAAACGGCGTGAAAAAGCCTTGAACAGAGAGGACCAAATCTTGGGCCACGTTGACAATTGTGTGCTGTTCTGTTTGCAGAAAGTTGCCCCAGTAGTGCCAGCTACTGTTCTTGGTGAGGTTATGGAACTGCTCCTGTCTGTGCTGCTCTCCTTTGGATCGTAGCTGAGCGAGAGGCACTTCATCAGTCTCTGGACTTTCATGTGGACATTGATGGGGGACAGAGCTGTCTCTGAGGAAGGAGACCAAGCTGACACAGGCTGAGCTATGGTTTTGAAACTAAGCAGTTTTGTTGCTTCAGGGTACCGATATTTGATAAAAGCACCTGAGCAATCACACATTTGTAGTGACAGTCGCATCAGAATAAAGAAAGAGATAACATATGATGGAAATCTCAGGTCACATGCTGATCTAGCCTAACACCTGTAAAGGAATAGCCTCCTGTGATACGCCGGTGGTCCACAAAGAGATGGGTATAAAATGCTTAAATCAAAATACAGGCTTCAGATAATGTCTTAAATAGGTCCCCAGAGGATCCCCTTTCCTAGAACCAACTCTGTACGTGACAGCCTGCAAAAGGGAGGAAAGAAACACAGATCAATTTTACAATGCTGGTTGTGAGCTGAGCGTCACGAATGGATGAGACCGCTGCAGACCTACTGTTGTTTTAGGAGAATCCAGCACTAAACAATGCTAGCAATGGCACAAGTGAATCTTATAAACCAGATTTTACTATTAAAGGCCTCGACACAAAGGTGAAGTAATTCCAGCTGTCCTGCTGGACCACATGAAAGTGCTATGTGATAGCTAACTAAGATATTCATACCAGGTGCAAGTGACAGATGCAACCAGCAGGATGACAGATCAAGAGCTCTTGTAAATCTCATCAGGAGGGTCTATTTATTAAGAGCTTCAGCACCTCCAGCTGTTGCACGTCAGCAGATCTGACTGAGTTGCTCTGTTAATAGACCTTATAAAGATTCTGTGATTGTCTTACTCAGTCTTTATTCTAAATTTTTGGTTGTCAGGCTGATGAGCTACGGGAAAGAAAGTTCAAAATTTCCTTGACATAGGCCTAATTTCCACTCCCGTTTTGGTTTCTATTTGGCTGTATTCAGACATTTCCTGAGGCAAGCCTTTTCCACCTGAGGAGCAGAACACAGCACAGGCATTTTGAACAAGGGCAGGACAGGGAAGTATATGTGGAACTGCATCTCGGACTGTGGATCCCTTTCCGCATGCAATAGTGATGCTGGAGAGCAAGGAGCCGAACTTAGATAAGCTGCACGAATCATCCTTTTCTGAAGATGTGGCGAGTAGTCTGAGGCATTAATTCGCATCTTCCCCACTGAAGGTATACGACAGTCTGTGGAAGCCGTGGGCTGCGTGAGTTGCTAAGTGTGACTCCGCAGCCAGTTTCTTATAGTCTCTAGAGAACGAGTTTCCTCTGATCCGGGCCTGACCCAGGTATCCACTCCTGTGTCACGGCAGTCATCTTAAGAAATGACAAATTAATACTAATCTTAGCAAAATTTAGTAAAGCAACTGAGCTAGTATAAAATGCACAGATGGGCTGAAAAATTAGTTTCTCAAATGATATTCATGTTATTGTTATACCCATTATCTGATTAGTACACATGACACTACTTACATATAATGAAACAAATGCACTTTGTTCTTAGTGTTCAAGCTTGTTCTGTGTTCTCACTTAAAAGTCTTAGTTATGGGAGTAACAACGAAGTGATGAGGGCTGACACCGCTCTGGAGAATGCAGCCTGATCTGACATGGATGGTACGACTTGATACGGCAACTCCTTGACACTGCAGTACCAGCCATGCCTCGGTTATGACAGCCACGGAGCACCAAATTGCCCTGGGAACAGGCCTGGCATGGTATCTCTCTAGGACTAAAGAAAGCAGCTTTAAGGTGAGAATGCCACAGCAAAGAAGCAGGAAATGGGGCTCTGGGGGCTGGGGAGGGGGCGGGATGGAACACCAATCCTTCAGCTACACTGAAGTAGCTCCACTGACTGTTGAAAAATAAAGGTTAGAAAACTAGGTTGCATCCCTAATGAATGTAAATTAGTATTCTTATTTATTTGGAAGTTTTGTGCAAAGAAGAGTAAAAGTGAGCATGGTGGTTTATGTACATAAGGCTGTAACGTGAAGAAATAAAAACTGCAATGCAAAACTGGTCCATTATGCTGATTTTATTCTAACCTCCTCTGAGTCCGGTGGTTTTTGACCAAGGATTTGTTTGGAAGCTGATGATACTTTGCTCTCAGTGCTACTCCAGTATCTGAGCTATTTAATTTAAAGTTAGCTTGCCTACGTCAACATTATGTTGCAGTCTCATCTATGATGCCAGTGTAGATGTATACATCTCAGGTCTCCAACATTCATGGTTAGTTTTGGTTTGTCAAGAAACTGTTATAAAAGAATCCGCAGTGAAAGAACTGTCTTAAAAATTTCTTCTTTCATTTCTGTTTTTCCTTGCACAAAGGGTAGTCTTGTATTTTCAGTCTGCATAGCCTCAGGCAATTCATGCAGTACAGAATAATACTATTCCATTGAGAAAAGAATTACTATGAGAGGTATTGGAGAGCTCTGTAACCTCAGAGCGCATCAGAAAGTCAGTGCTTCACAGAGGAACTGCAAAACTCCCCATTATCCAGGTATTGCAAAGCCACGGTTACACCTGTAAGGAAACCTTCTTAATATTTAGTGAATACCTGCCCAGGCTATTCAGGAAGGACATAAGCCCAGAATCATATCTGTAACTTAAACCTCAGAACCTGAGAATGGATATGTTTTCTAGCCATGTTAGTAGATGTAGCCCTGCTTCTGCTCTAGTTTAAAGTCTTTTTGCTCTTGGGGGACTTCTGCCCTCCTTTTTCAGTGACTTGCACATCTTTGGCTGGGGGCAAGGGGAGGGAAAGGTGTCCAACTTCACTGCTGTTAAGTACTGGCTTTGTGCATCTACTGACTTTGGCTAATTAGGGGCATGCTCATCAGGAAACCATCTGCGTCCTGAAAGCCCAACAGGGATTTGTGGACCATGCCTCCAGGCTTACTGCTAAGCAGTGTTGGTGCTGCCATCAAAACTGGCTCAAAACCAGCTTGGACAAAAAAAACCACTATGTGACCACCTGTGACCATTGTAGACCCTGTGTGGATTAGTGGGTAGATGTTTCAGCCAGTTTCCCTCTGGGAGGGTAGATAACTTTGTGTAGCTCTCTTCCAGATGACTTGCAGCTCTTTGCTGTTTCTGTCCCTGGCAGGTACATGTTAGCCTTGCTACATCTCTCTTAAGACTTTGCTTCTTTTATTTCTTATAACTAGACTCTAGGGCACACCATGAGATTGCAGAGGATTATCCTACTTCTTTTCCATTTGTCTTTTCTTCCTTGTCCCCAGTTCCCAAAGCCCTCTGATTAGCATTTTGAATTTATACCTTTATATACCTTAGTTTGAACATTACTGGATTTAGGCTGCATTTCTCTTTTGCAGCCTTCTGAAGTCACACCAATAACACCTGATTCATTATATCATGAAACAACAAATGAATGACATTCTTATTTGATTGACAACTGTCTTAGCATTATATAAAAGCTTAATCTGGCAGGAAAATACTTCTGATTAATTCATTGTCCCTACGCCAGATACCCAGCATTAGTTTTACAGGGATTTCTCCTGTGGGGTCTTCATCGAGGACCTCTTTGGGAAAGGGTACAGACTGAGGTGTCTTGCAGTGATTAGGCCTCAGCCTAATTTTTGCACAGTCTCAGACTCTTCTCCTCTCTTTGTGTGAACTCCTGAGGTCGATTCATCTCCTGAGCAATCATTTGTATTTATTCGATGCAAAGTATCTGCCTACTAGTCACCTGCAGATGAACCTGGAATGTCCCTGATGCATTAGATCATTGTCCTTCTCCAGCTGCAGCAAACAGGGATTTTCTTCCTCTGTCGTCACCTACAGCAATTCTCTGTCAGGGCCACCAGATTCACCCCTCTTCCCAGCTCTGTGAGAATCCCACTAGAAGAACTGGTGACACTCTTCTTTTACCAGTCAGTATTACCAGTATAGGAATACTTGGTAAAGTTTTTAACTTATTGTAGAACTTTTTTAAAGTATGTTTTTAGAACAATCTATGACCAAACTGCCAGAGGGCTCTTTGTACCCAAAGGTCTCGTTCATCTTTCACTGCCCTGGCTAGTGCCAAGCTTGAGTGGCCACGGTGGCAAGGCAGAAGTAATGCGTTGAAGCAGCTGCTTGCACAGTTTTGGTCCATGAGGCAACCCTCAGCACCAATAGCAGGCCGGTGCTCTGCCGTCAGCTCAAACAGGACTTGGACTTGCAGAGGTTCATCCCAGGCTCCAGGACAGACTTTCATACCTGTCTACTTACTTAGTTCCCTTATGGGCGTTTCCTAACTGTTTTCTTCCATGTCTCTTAGTCCATAGGAAGGTTGCACCGATGGGAGAATGGTGCACAGAGAATGCTGCATCTTCTGTGAGAAGCTGACAGCGCAGCTAAGGACAAAGTCCTGACAAGGAGCTGCCTGAAATAGATAAGAAGAGTCCTTACTGAGTCTACAAATGCCCTGAAATGTCAGTTCCCATCATTGCTCCATGCCAAAACCGGAAGGGTCCTTTTTCTCCACCCTCCGTTACAGGGCCCAAGAGCCCAACACCCTGATTGAACAGACTGTCGCTTGCTATCCAGATGTTCGCCCACTCCTGGGCAGGGACATAGGAAAATGTTTCGTGTCGCAGAAACTTTAGCAGTTCCTGCACATTCCTGAAAGCTTGTAATGAGGCTGAGACTCATTAAAACACACCCAGATCTCACACCATGGGAGCTGAAGTGAGGGCATAAAATGCCAGAGCAGCTTTACTGTGAATGAGGAGGGTACACCAAGCCTGGTCTGGAAAAGTATGTCCCATAATCATTCTGGCACTGCAACAATTAAGAAGTTTGGCGAAGCCCGCCTTGGCTGCACACTCTGGAAGTACGGTGGAAGCCATAAGCAGGCAGTAGTATGCCAAGGAGACAGCTTGGCTGTCTCCTCCTTATGCACAAAGCCCGATATTTCTTTCTTCTCCCCCTTCCATCAATAGCCATCGCCACCTTCATCAGATGAGCTACTAAAGTCCACAGATCATTCACTGTGATTCAAGTCCATGCCCTCTCTTATCAGAACTGATCACTCTCCTTTTCTTGTCTGGTCAACATGTACAGAGATCAGCAGAGAAATCAAATGTTTCTTTTGGATGCTGCTTCCTGGATGATGTGTTCAGAACAGGAATATTAATTCACAGGTCTTGTCCAGAGGAAGGACTTCAAGGGAAGTGGACAAGCAGACTATATTCCATAAAGACTAGGAGGTCCAAAGAGTCTACAAATGTAGACTTGTGCTACATTCTGCTTAGAATCTGCTCCACACGGGATCCTCTCTTAGGCTTGCTCTGGATCTATTTCCGTGCCTCAGATAGAGGACCATGCAGAAGGACAGAAAATACCACCTAGGCCCTCTTTGTGCCGGGGTGGTATACTACGTATTTCACCAAGAATGATCAGGTTCCTGTCACAAGAGGTTAATGATCAACTAAAACTGTGAAAATCTTTGCATCTTTACAACCACATTTTCTGTCCTTCCCACAGTGCCGGCAATACCTCCTCCATGTGCTGATGGGGTACTCCTCAGCTTTCTTCTCGTCTCCCTAGATCCTCACCATCCTGTACTTACAGACTGTAAGTGAGCAGCCAGACATATTGCGCTGCTGCAAGCGTGTCCAAACTGAGGGGGGGGGCACACCACAGTGATGGGGTAAGTGTGGAAGTGTCCACTGCTTGAAAATGGATACTTCTAGCTGAAGCCCTAGATTTTGAAGATTAAATATTAGAGGGTGTGCGGCCCTCATTCCTGAATCTTCATTCCTGCCCTGGAGGACACAGTGGACCACAGTCACTTATAAGTCTTGTTTTGTTTCCAAACAAATCCTAGTGCTTTAAGCACGCTTCTTATTTGTCGTATTACTTTAAAGAGTAAGAAGAAAGAGACTGTCTTTATGTTCCCTGTATATCTTTCAGCATTTTGCCTAGCCCAAGCAGGAATGTTAGTATTTATATTCTCTATATATTCACAGAGTATTCTGTGGCCAGAGGGTCTATGTATTATTGTTATTTTTGGTCCAGCTTTCAGGGCCTGCATATTGCCAACAGCTTTTTTTTTTTTGTAAGGAGACAGTAAAAACTTTGCATTTGACAACATGTCTGTGTCTCTTGACTCAGTGCACTTTTGGAAAGCCCTCTCCTTTGGTATTCACACTATATCATCCTCCACCACAAGACAATTTAAAATAAGATATTTCCAGTCCCGCCAGCTTTCTCTAAACAAAGCCTGTGAGTTGAGAATGAGCTCAGTATATGCATGACGTGTATTGTCATAGGCATGCCAATGGGAGGGGAGCTATTAGGGTAATTTAGGATATCTTAGGACACTTTGGGGAGAACCGTGGATCTCTCCCTGTCCTCCAGCTGGCCTTCCTTCAGGGATCTTTCCCCCTTTTCCATTCGTTTCAACAATGCACTTTCACCCTCAGACCATCAGTCTTATCAGGCCCTGAATAAAACGCTGAAACAAAGTACCTGGACAGCACGGTTTCCTATTCCTGCTGCTGTCACAGAGGAATGGGGTGAGAAGGCAAAAGCAGAAAGAGATACTCCATGAAGTGGTGGTTTGAGCTGCATCTGCCTCTGGAAGAGCCAATGCACGCCCTCTAGCAAAGGTACAACAGGGGTTCCGATGCGGTAGGAAGCTGCATCAAAGCCGGCCCTGGACCTGGTAAGGACAAAAGTGACATTCTCACATCTTTAGAATGGATAAACTCTGTATTTATTGAAGATATGAGTCAGCTAATGTGAATAAAATCTGCATGAGAATACACGCCTTGGTAAAAAGGACTAATCAGACACTGTTTTAAAAGGCACCGTTTTAAAAGTCACCTAAATGAATAACAGAGGAACCTGAAATTCTTATTTGGAAGTGTCTATATAGTGTCATTTAAATGCCATTTAAATATCACTTTCCATAGTACCATACGGTACCATTGTTCCATATTTTAGAAGCATTCAGGTGCATATTTCCCTTTAATACCACAGGCTATGAGGCACACAAATATCTTTGCAATTTGTGCAAAAGGTCCCAAATTTATATTAGCTCTGAAAACAGAGCTTTGGCTTGTGGTTCTGTTGTTGTGAACTTTTATTCACAGGCTGCCTGTCTTTACCAAAAGTTTGCCCACCAGTTGCTAGCTTTTTTTATGTTTAAGCATTTTGAACAGTTTTGTTTGTCCTCAGTGTAACTAACCTCATAGATGGATTATTAGGCTTGCAGAATTTGTTTACATTTACAAATCTTTTCTCTCATAGCTGAAACATTTCTTGAGGGAAGAGGAAAGTTTCTGCTGAAAACCTCTCTCTCTTTATATAAAATGTTAGAAGGAGGCTATATGCCCCGGCTAGGCTGGCATGAACGAGTGTATGGCTGCACATGCAGTACACACTGTACTTTTTTTGGTAATTTTCTTAATCTCTCCCAGTCTCTGCTCCTTTTATACCCACAAACTTTAATAAGCTGAATGAGAAATCCTGTGAAGGCTGGAACTTTCAAACCAAAAACGCAGTGCTTGAAAAGAAACAGAATGATCTCATCCATCCCTAATTTTTAGTGCCTTTTCTATGCCCAGTAGACAGCTTTACTTTTATAAAACTTGAATCCTTGTCAGCCTTGAAAATACTACTTATTGACTTTAAGTCACTTGTATTTACTTTAAGCAATTGCCTCTTGTGTATGTCCATACACAATAATTTCCCAAACAAAATGTCAAGTATTTTTTTATGTTGATCAAGAGATCTAATTTCAATGTCAAGCTATTCTCCAACTGTGCACAAGTGAAGGAAAAGTTTTTCAACGTACTATGTACAGTTTTGCACTCCTATACTTCTGACATTAGCATAATGCACACTGGGCTTGATCCAACAGAGAGTGGCTTTTGTGACTGTTGATCCTGGACATTTCAAGGGCCCCCCAGGCTCTAGTCAAAAAGTCTACTTTTGATTCTGATGGGAGAAAAGTGCTTCCTTCTCTGGCAGCAGGCTGCCAAATTATGCATCCCATGCTGGCTCTTTCCTGGCTGGCACTGCATAATAGCTGTGGTAAAGATTTTAGTCTTTACCTCTAAAGCCAATTTGGCATGAAAGATTGATAAGCAGATGACTCAAAACCAAATGTAGTATTTCATAAGATAACATAATGCAGGAAGAGCTGCTGAGTGTTTTCCCCTTTTGCACAGTAAATGAACTAACTAGCCAAATGCATTGTTAGCTATCTGTTAAAGGGCTTTTGTTTTCCCATAAATAACCCCTGCAAGTTTGGAAAATGAAATCAGCCGTCACAAGCAGGCTTTTGGAAATGTCACCGGAGCTGAATGCAGTCAGCATGCTCAAGAAATCATTTGTCATGATTCAATCAATGGGCCAGAGTGAAAATCTAAAGGAGGACTGCAGCAGAATAAAACAGCTTCAAGTTCCATGCATACAATGAGTTCAAAACACGATTAGTCCAGCAACAATTACATATTTATAGTGCCCTGCATATTAAAGAAAAAATAATTACTGAAGTGGGAAGAGCATTATATTTATCAAAATAAGCAGAGCATAGCTGCAGCCAGAGACGTAGGCAGCAGCCGGACATTGCTGGACTACCTCTGTAGACACCTTCCAGTGCTGTGGATCCAAAGCTGGAATAGGTCCCTGATTCATTGAAGTACTTAAGCATGTGTTTTATTCCCAGTGAGTTCAAAGGGACTTAATCTTGTTCTTAAAGTAAGCATCTGCTTAAATGTTTAGCTGAATGAGGGCCTACTACCTTGATCCCATTTTTATTGGAAACATCCACTGACTTCCATGACTGCAGAATTAGACTCTTAAATAGGACTCGCAGAACTGTGGATCTGGGCCCTAATGCATCACCTATTTCACTCTAAGGATTCTTCCTGAGTAGGGGATGTCCTGTCCATCAGCAATACATATTGCATATTTATCCAGCCTTGGGATAGTTAATGAATCAAGGAATATCCTTACAAGAAATCTCCTCAGCTGATTAGGATGATAGAGCCTGACTCAGCAGAGTATTTGAGCTTGACTACAGAAGATGGATAATAAAATGAGGTTGGTATTGGTCTAGGGAAGCTATGAATAAGTAACGCGGTTCCCGGTTACTCCCAGTCTGTTTTGCCACATGCAAGATACAGCTACCAGAATACGATCAGGTGGACCAAGCTCCTAAGGCTCATGGGGTCATGGAGCAAGAGAAGCTCTCACATTTTGCAAGATGCAGACCAAGGGCCACGCTGCAGGGGCGAGCGAGGTGGAAGCAGTTGTGAAAGTGTCACGCTCAGCACACAAGATCTGTCAGGTCTACGAGTAGCCCCATTAAAGTCAGTGAGAACGAAAGACACGCTTTGCTCTGCAGAGATGGGATTACTCATGCGCCTAAAATTAAACATGTGGTTAAGTGCTTTGCTGAATCAGGGCCAGAGAGATGGAAAATGAGCACTGCCAGTACTGATTCTCTCCCATCCTCTTTTCCACACAGCTGCCTGCTGACGCCTGCTGACTTTTTTTTGTAAATAAGTACTGTAGCTATAGTACTTTATTAATTACTAAAAGAAACTGGGCCATATCCAAAGTCCTGGCCTCACTGTGGTTCTCCTTAGACAAAACCTCCATTAATGCTAACTTGAGATCTGACTCCGTGATCATAAAAATGGGATTCTGTAGCGTAAGAATGGAGCTCTTCCTAATACGATGGATGGAGATGAGGTTTCCTATGACAGAACCAAAGTAGTGGGAAAGTATAACTGGCAGACAAGTCCACAGGAAAGGTAAATTTTCTATTGGGAAATGTACAGTAGACAGCTTTCCCTGCGCTTTTCTTTTGCGTGCACTTAATCAGTTAACTTGTCAAATCTTTTAGCAGGAATTGGCTTTCATTTTACCATAAATAACTCTTACAATATCTGAGAAAATGACATACGTTTGTGCACAGCAGATTTATTATTAACACATTTGCTCATTTAACAGGTCTGGTAATAATCACTAATTTGATTCATCATACAAAAGATTTGTGGTCACATCAAATTGTTTCTTTGATTTTAAAACCAAAAATGCAAGCTAGAGTGTGGAATCTCTGTGTGAATCAGGGAAAACGTCATATGTGTGTGTTCGACATAAAAGACTGTTCGTATGACAAGCCTCTGGAATTTATGTTACATAAAGTTGGTAAATTACCATATTCTTACATTCAGAATGCTATTACAAAAGTTATATTCAACCTTTTTTAGAATAGGCTATATTTCCTCTGTCCACGTAAACATCCCATGAGAAAACAATTGAGATAAAGTGTATCATACAAGAATGTAAGTGGTACTACAGGTATTATAGCTTAATAAATGGCGTGTTTTATTTTTGTGTAAATTATAAAGCTATAGATTTTCTGATAAACACACATGATGGGGATTTCTAATGCATTTTATTGCCTTTGGAAATGTGGGCATTTGGTCTTTCTAATTGAAATAGGCAGTACAAAATAGACAAGATCTAAACCTTTAGAAAGCGCTGTCTTCCCCTCTCACAGTGCAACTAAGTTTAAAAGATGTTAATACTGCATAGCATGTGGTTTGTTCTGTTAAGCTAAATCAATATTAGAGTTGAGACTGAGGAATTCTGAGAATTTTTGCACAAGTCATTTAACTTATCTGTTTCTCCACTTCCCAGTGGAGAAATAAAATAGTGTATTACTAATAACTGCCTTTGAACCAATGCAGTAAAATGGAGTTAGAATTATAAAAAGCCTAAAAAATTAGATGAAAAGTTATATGTAAGTACAATGATGATATATAATATCTATTAAATCTAGTATAGAGTAGACAATATATAACATATAAAATATATTACTACTAATAATAATACAATTCAAAAATGCACAACAATCCTTGGAAAACATGGTGTCTTTCATTACTGCCAGTAGTTCTGGATGTACAAGAGGAGATACTCCAGCCACTTGCTTTTTAACAGAGAAAGTAAGTTGCCAGGCTGGACACTTATCAGTAAGGTTTTGCTAGATACGGATTAAACCCAGCAAACAGAGAACTGGACACATACTTCTGCCATGCTCCAGAGGTCCATAAAGCCTCTACAACCGTACTCCAATGTTCAGCTTCTTCTTTCTTGGTTCTTTCCTTGATAATAGTCATGGAAAGAGCGATCCTAGACAGTTGGCCAGGGTTGGTTTTTGTCAGTCCTCACATATCAAATGCACTGATGTTTTGTCTGTGGTGTTTTTTTTAGGTGTAAGGGAGACGTGCACATGCCATACACATCAGAAACGAATTAATAGCCCTTCCCAAAAGGAGAGCCCAGCTCTCACGATGTCCACATCTCACAAGAGCCACTTTTAATGAGCTGCTGTGCTCACACTTACATTACACAGTGCTGCCCAGTTGAAATTCGAACATGGTGAGGAGCAGACCTGTGTTAAGCTTCTTGCCTCTAACTGATAGCTGAACAACTCGGTGGCTAAAACTCAAACGGGCTGCTGTCTATCAGAGCTCCTTGTGGAAGGCCAGACCTGGGAGCTGGTGTTTGCTTTTTTTGGCTGTCAAAAAATCACCTTAAGCTGAGCTCAAGTGAAACACAGTTTAAAAAATACACATATTTTCTGCTGCATTACTGTTTATGGGGGAATGAAGACTCTTCAGGGAATGCGATCCAGGAGAGATGGCAAAGGCTTTTGTATGAGTGTGTGTGACTAAATTAATATTAAAGTGACTATAACTTCTATATGACCAGCTTACTGTGATATTTGGATGGATCAGCTAAAAGGCCTGGAGGAGATAAAAAAGGAACAATGCTGCACTGTGCCAAGCAGGAAGGGAAGCCCAGGCATATCCCAGTGGAAGCCCTGACCTGTGACAGTTTACATCTGGCATTGGACTATGTAACTTTTCTCTGCCTACATCACCATCATCTTCTCTCCCACTTGCCCCAGCCCTTTTACAGTGCTGGTGTGATGATCTGAGAACAGCTCTTGCAGTCCTGTGCAAGGATGCCCCAAACTGAGTAGGACAGGACTGGTGTGCCGTGGGAGGTGAAGTGCCACACTGGGTGAAAATCTACTGTACAGGGGCCAGGAGCGAGAAGCCTGAATGATTCACCCATCCCACCAAGGAAGACTGGAAGCAGAAGTACCTCTATCTATCAACTCTTAGAGTGGTTTCAAGAAGATAAGGTCCCTCTGTCTAATGTAGCTACAGAAGCCATTGAGCCTGCAAGTCAGACAGGACGTGTCAATTAAGAATGACCAAGTTTCACTGGACTGTCTGAGACTATGGGTGTGCTCTGAACTATGCTGGAAGGCAGCCACAAGTCATATGGCTCTGCTTGGGAAAACTGCCCATGGAACAGTGAGATTAATTTTGGTCCAAAAAATGAAGTTCTGATAGTTTGTATTGGTATCTCACAGAGACAGTCTGGCCTCTGTCTGTGGCACCTTCACCCTACCCAGTAGCAGGTGCTGGGCTGAGGGGTCTCAAAGCTGGATTCAAGTAATAGAAATAAATACACTTTCATGGCTGATCGTTTTAGCCTCCTGATGAAGGGAGAGCAACACAAGAGAAGGATGCATGAGGTAAGAACCACAAAGAAAGCCTGGGGGGATGATTTGTTATGGTTTAGGATCATATGAGAAGACTTGAAAGAGTGTCAACAAAATCTGGGTGCGGTAAAAGTGCATCCTTGCAGAAGGTCTTAAAACAGGCAACAAAACAATAGCAAGAGTTCGTGTGGTCTAGACCAATGGCCAAATATAGGAAACCGCAGTGTTTGCTTGCTCGAGCAGAAGTTGGCAGAGAGGAAGAAGTGCCTGAGAGTGGAAACTCGCTGTGACGGCCAAGTGATGTCCAGCAGGGACCCAGACGCTTCCTCACATAGCACCAGGAACTGTGTGGGCGACCCTGGCTCTGTGTGCTGAAGGGTGGATCAGGAAAGATGCCAGCAGTGAAAGCAGCATCTCTGGGGGAGTGTATGTGAGGGGAGAAAAGCAGAGTGGCAGGAGGGAAAGTCAGAGCGAGACGCAACTACCCATTCTGCAGCTCCCATCACACAGAGTGGTCTGTAAGAGCAATCGGGAACTGAAAACAGCTTGTCCTGCAAATGACCTTATGAAGAAGAGCAGCTGGCTAAAGGGTCTCTGTCAGTCAAGGAACACAGGCGTCCTTGGGTTTACGACAGAAAGCAATGTGAGCCTGTAGGTGCGCACCCCTGGAGCACCTTCACTCAGTGATGATGAGGAACAGCTGAGGGTCACGCTGACCATAGGCCAGAGTGATCCACCTGCACACGACTTCAGTTGAGCCTCATGACCCAACGCCTGAGGAAAGAGCAACCCTTCCCTGAGACCTCCACACACTGAAGGGCAGAAGCAGTTTAACAGCTGCCTGGGGCTGAATGGAAGAAATCACGAAGTGGACCAGCACAAGATAAACTTTTAGCACATGCAAACGTTGCATGCTTTTTTGGCAAAAACTGCCATATTGAGGAAAACATTAAATATGTAACCTTGTTGTACAAATCTTAGGTAATCCTGCTGTTCCCAGAATATGCAGTTAATCTAATGGTAGAACTTCTAGTCTTCTCTGAGTGGGCTGAGGGGCTGGAAGGCTGCAGCGTACGATCTGTCAGAACATCCCTGCAGAAACCCATTGCTTTTTTTTGATTGCCACTAGCAACTTAGTCTTTCCTGAAACCATGTGCAGCAGAAGCATTTGGTGTTTTGCCAAACCAAAAAGGAACGGGTGTTATACCCAAACTGCTTGGAAGAATTTACCTCTCTTTGTGTTTCATGCATACCTCCATAATGTACCCTGAGTGCCATGGAGGCGAAAGCAAAATCTGTATGCGAGTCAGAGAGGAGACTGACACTGAAAAGTGGTGGAAGCTGCCTGGATTTGGCTGAAAAATCAGGATGGAAATGGAGATGGGCACTAGTAGCCAGTCCTGTGCCAGCCAGCAGTGATAATGAAGGAGTGACCACCAAAGGGCAGCGTTTTCCTAATAGTTTATTATATTGTTTCTAAGGACTGCTTCCCTATCATCCCTACATCACAATTCAGATATCTGAAAGCGGCAGTTGTGAAAACAGCCCTGAGAGCCTGTAGACGCCAGTCAACACGGGAGTGCTCAGTACTGGCCTCTCCTCTTGTGGTAGGACACAGTGGAAAGGTCACAGAGTCTGGAGAAGATATGTAAAGTCCCCCGACTAACACTGTGAAGTTCGAGCAATGGAAAGCAACATTGATCAATATTTTATACCTAAATGTGATGAAGTGTAAAAGCGTGATTAATGGGAGAAATAAATTCCTTTGCTTCCAGTGGAGACCTAAGCCTGTATTTTGGGGTTTTTTTCAGTACTATAATTTTTAGCTAGTTTAAAGGTACCCCTTAATTTCATTTTGAAGTTTTATCCCAATTTTACAGTGGTACGCTGAAAAATTATGTCACATTGTCAGCAAAACCTATTAGATTATGATCCTTTAATCACCCATATTGAGCATTAAGGCCCTGATTCAGCAGTGCATTTCAGCATGCACTGAATTTTAATTACGTGCGAAGACCATTGTTATTCAGAAGACTGTTTAGGCGTGTGCTTGTATGTTTTGCTGGACTGAAGCTTGAGAGCAATAAGAAGGCATCTGGCACTTACCTAAGAGCAATCAAGGGTGAGTCATTGTAGTGAAACTGAAGCTGTGACCACAGAGAGTTATTACATCGAGCAGCCTCCCGACCCTGTACTTTAATAATCAGGGAAGGGAAAGATCTGCTTATCCCAGTCTTCAGACTCCTGAAGTGTCTTTTTTGCAGGTTGAAACCACATTATTTTGCCAGGCCCCTTTCATTTCTTGTCAGTCGAGGATGATGAATATGGGAATGGTTTTTTTCATTGCGCTTTCCGCAGGACAAATAATTCCCAGCACGCGATGGTGACTGTTGAACAAACTCCCGCTGTAAAACTAATTGAAAGGCTCCCATTGATTCCAAGGAAAGCTGGATCGGGCCCTGGGTGAGTCACTGCACGGGCAGCTCTCGTCTCAGCACTTCTTGTCTTGCCTCTGTAACGCGGCAGCAGATCAAGGTCTCCCAGAGAGTGACTAACAAATGCTTGGATCGGAGAATCACTTCCCGACCCTAAAGTCTGCTGACAGCAGGCTGCTGCCTCTTTCTAGCTGTTTCTTTCTTTCTAGCTGTTGCAGTCGTCAGTGCGAGCTGCCCCGGGTACCCCCAGGATGGCAGAACTGTCCATAACATCACCTGGCACAGCCGCTGGGCTGGACTTTGCCCTGGGCGCTAAGCACCGTACCTGGATGCGAGGCACCACTGCTCCGCTTGCCTTAGCCGTGATGCTAAGGGAAGAATTTAACCCCCTGTCAAGTCGGAGTAATAAATGAGATAACTCCCCAACTGATTATCAGCTGTTTTACCTGCAGTGCCCAGGACTGTTTAACTCTTACTGTGACTGATTAAAAAACATAATGGAAAATTGATTTTTTTTCTGCTTTATAGGGGGAAAATCAATGCAGATTAAGGACAGGATAAACAGTGAAAGGGAAGAAATATGACTGCAAATTCCACTGGACCCAAACCCAAAAACAAGAGTATATATTCTAAACTGCAGGAACACACACTTTTTAAAGCCTCCTGAGTCTCTACACTGGTAAAATAATCTCAAACAAACTTGAAAGCAGATTGAAAATAGATGGGGTGTCTCTAAGTGAAAAGAGACAGTTATCCTCTGCACCTGCTAACAAACACAGTCCCTTTTTGTTATGAAATGTCTCTAACTTAAAATACCACCTGAAAGTAAACTCCTTCATCAATTCATCACGAATTCTTCAAAGACATTTGGGAAGTCTCTTTAAACCATCGGCTTTATTGTGGTTTTATTTAGGATTTGAGGAGAGAGAATACTGCAATCAGAAAGAAAGAAAGAAAGACAGGCAGAGGAAATGATTACCTTTCAGTCCCCGTGATTTAGAAAGAATAACATGCTTCTTTCTTGATCTGTTGTATTATATACTTACAGAATAAGATTTGACAATGTGGCATTGAACTGTAGCTCTCTACTGAAGTGATATCATCCTGCATTGTGTACCGGGGACTTCTGGACCTGGGACTTCTGTGCCCTTCCTAGAATGCCATCCGCCCGCTGCTTTTGGATTAATCACTGCATGCTCCCCTCTGTACCTTTCCAGCAGAAGTGATTAATGCAAAGGGTAGGCAGCCATGCCCTCACCCCTGTGTAGTCACTTCTCTTCATTTAGAATAAAGGTTAGTTTTGACAGCAATACTAGTGGTTTTTTATGTTATTCTTTTTCTGTGCTATTTTTAAGTTCCTCAGACTCTTTCAAACAAACCTAGGTGAGTTTTCCTCCTTTCTCAAGTTGGGCAGCCACACATATTTATTCCTCATGGAGAAAAAGGTTGTTGCTGCAGTGCAGTGCTCTGGGCATTTAAGAACTTCTAAAAGTACAGCAGCAAGTAGCTACTTTTTCATAGGATCCGTTTTGGGATGAACAGCCGAGCTTGCTGTTCCGCCTTGTAGGCCTTCTCAAACACTTCACTACTTCGCCTCGTAAGGAAAGTAGGCTGGGGAAAATGTTAGGCATTAGTTGTGGCAAAGAGCTTCCTGGCTCCATTTTGACAACAGGATTAAGAAAACATGATTTCTAATAGCTACACAGCAAATTAGGGATGTTTGACATCTGTTTCTGTAATTCTGAGCTCCCTAAATGCTCTCAAAAAATGTCCAGAAGCACTGGGGTCTGTGATAGGAACACCAGAAGAGGTACCCCACGAGGAATATAACCGGGGAACCGGGTACTGGGTATAATGGGTACTGGCCCCAACCACAGCTGCCCGCAGCTGGAGGATGCTGAGTGCAGTGTCTCAGGGAGCCCACTCCAGGCCCCTGCTCCCCTTGTTTTCCATCACATCCTCTGCACCGTGTATGTCTTTGCCTACCCACTGCCAAACTTTGAACACCAGAAAACTTATAAACTCAAACTAAATCATTTGGCTTAAGAAGCTGCAATAAAAGTGATCATTGGAGAATATGAATCAGATAAATGTGCCTTTTTGACAAGAGTTTATTTTTTCTACCGAAAAATAATTTACTATTCCATATGTTTTGCCAATGAAGGTTTGCTTTTAGAATGCATGTTATAGACATTATCAGACGTTTTCTATGATGCCTAGTTCAAATATATGCAAAAATGAGACATTTTTCTTTTTTGTGTAAATAGGGTTACAGCAGTTTCCCCACAGAGCGTATGGCAAAGGAGGAAAGAGATAAATTTACAGATATCTTATGTGAAACACTCGGCCAGCCTAGTTGCTCTCTCTTTGTACCAAAGCAATGCTGACTTAAGTGAACTAAGGATTTGACCACGTTTACACAAAATCAGGCTCATGATTCAGTTCCTTTTTGCTGGTAAAGCTCTTGGGTTGCTATCAACATTTTTGGAGTCTTGTTTGGTAGCTCTTTTGCCTGGCTGGTGCTGCTATGTAGCCCCGGGGCAGGGCTTCTCTGGCAGTATTCATGACTAATTTTTGTCAGGAATCTCTCAAAGTTAAAGAGAGCTTTTTTATTTAAGGAGAGTTGGAATTGCAAATAAAGAAACTTTCTCTTATCTGATTTCAGCTGTGACCAAGGGGGAAAAAAAACCAAGTACTTTGCGGGTTGTTTGTGGGTTATTTGTACACATAGAGGATTGTGTCACAGGAACGGTTCAGCCAACTACCATCTGCTGCTGCCGCTGATGGAAACTGTCCAAAACAGCCCAAATTAGGCAAGTCCCTGAGACCAAGCCGGATGAAGAATGAAGAATTTGCAGTCAGTTAAATGTTCAAAACGGCATTCTAAAGTAGGTCGTTTTCTCCGAAGCCCCCCCACTAAAATACGCTGCAACATACAACGGAGCAGTGTTGAGGGTGAGTCCGGGGAAAGACGGATAACTCCGGAGTAATGGGAAAGAGTTTCCTGGAAACAGTTGAAATATGCCCCGTGCTTTGGATGGGTCTATATGTTGTGGGTGCTGGGAAAGGGGTGGAGAGCCAGGAATCACTCGGGGATATGTATTTCAGGATAGACTGGTGAGAAATACTAGGCCAGAGCAGGGGTGTTAGAGCCTTTAATAACACGAGACAACAAAGCAGACGTGGGAACCCACCCTTTGCAAACTGCACTTTGCATGTGCATGTGATTAATGGCTGTGGTGAAGGGTTAGTGAATAACAGCCTGATGCCAAATGGATATCAATGGGATCAAACCATGCGTTTGGCAGATATAGGAAGGAGTATTCATTGTTGTACACGGAATAAAGGAGAGTGCGCAGCAACTCCCTGAACCCCTGGTAGAGCTCTGGCACGGGGACAAGAATCTGGCTGTAACCCTGTACAGCAAGGACCACGCATGTACACATGTGCACACAATTACATGGCATGAACGTAACAAGAGAAAATTGAATATAAAATATTACAGAAAGCCAATAATTCTGGTTTATATCTTTCTTTCTCCTTGAGGCAGAAAAGAACCTGGCTATTTTAAAATCTGGGATCTATTTACATAGCCAAATGTAATGCTCTTTCTTGTGCAAAATAGGGTAGGAAGGAATTTAAAATGTCAACATTCCCTAGACCTGTTTATCTCTTTTCATGCCTCTCTCTGTATTAAGTATTAAGAAATAGACACTAGATGATAGAAACTGTGACAGTTCTGCTGAAGCTATGACAAGTTATACCAGCTGCAAATACGATCCAAAATCTCTGACAATGTACCTACGCTAGAAATTATGGTTTTAACCACATGGTAGCTCGCATATGGGAAAATCCTTTTGTTGACAGAGCAGGTTGCATCTTTCAGTTGTTAGCAGATTCAGGAAACTAAATGAAAGCTTTAGCACAGAAAGTCAGTATTTTCCATGAGATGTATTCAGTAGTTTACCTTTGTTTTCCAAAAATTCCTAAGGGAAATGGAAAGCACAACATTTTTTTTACCAACTTTATCTATAAATTAGAGTCAAAAACAATCTCACGATCCTAAATTCTCTTAAAGGTTGCTAGGGACTGATCAAAGTCCCAGTTTGCTGTTACCAGCGCACAAAGACCTTGGAATAAATGGGCCAGTTTGGTGATGGTAAAGTTTATGGGAGCTAGAGCTAGGTATATTTTCCCAAGCAAGCAAAGTAAGCAAACGTTACTAGAAAAAAAATTAAGGGAAGATGAAAGAAATGAGAATGCTGTTGCTTGGCAAAACACAGGGAATTCTCTCCTCTGTGTCAACGTACATGGGAGAAGAAAGTGCCTGATTAGGGTCTCCAAAGAATTTTATTTTAGGTGTGTACACTGGACATTATAATCTTGACTTCATTGCATCCTATGGCACACACCAAGGTAACGGGAATCCAGCATCTATATGTAAAAGCCTGTAGCTGACCAGTTGACTCACTGATCACAGAGAGTATACAGTTCTATATCTATCTGTTTGTGTGACACAGTAGAGGGGAAATCTGGGCCACCTGCATATCCTGAGTCACTGCAGTCGGTTAAAAGCTGCGGATGCCCCACTGAACTGATTAAACTTCTGGTACAAACCTTGTGTACAAAAAAGCCCTCAAACAGTTCATGTTTTCTATTTTTCCATATTTGCAACTAAAAGAAGCAATTGCCTTAGCCGTGAATCAAAGTAGCAATGTCTTTAATCCACTAAAAAAAAGTACTAATATCTTAAATACACTAAAAATTAAATTTAATGTGACTTTATTGCTGGCATGTGTTAATTATATTTTAAAGTAGGGTGGCAGAGGCCACCTGAGATTTCCATTCAGGATTTCACGTATACTGAGAAGATACTTCTCAAACTGAGAAAGCAGAGGAGAAGAAATAATTTAGTTCCTGCTAATTTGGTTGCTGTTTCTGCTTTATTGTTCATTAGGAACCTAGAACTCCTTGACTATCCTCTCTAGACTTGTCTACATTACAGTACAAAATGTCCTTTGGTTCCAACATTATTATGAAAAATCAAACTGAGTCTGTTTAGAGGGATTCAAAGGTTTACTCCTTATAATAATTTTCCTTTGTTTATTTAACTCTTGAGAATTGTGCTTGTGCTGGTGTTAGATATGTTTCGGTAATGTTGACACGTTCTCTCTAAAATAAGAGTAATCATGGTTTTTCTGGCTTTATTTCATGCTTGTACAGCAGGAAGCCAAGATTGTACTGAAGTAAAGAAGTAAATTAGGTTATTCCATAGAAAATCTGCAGGGATTGAGGTGGAAATTACACTTGCATCTTTGGCTGGTTTTGCTCTGCCGTGGGACGAAGGTCTGATGTTGCTGCCATAGAGACATATCATTTTTTTGTCCAATTTTCACAGCCTGTATCCCAGGTTGTACATTTGAAGGACAAATGAAGTAGAAGTAGACAGATCTTGACTAAAATTAAACTGTCTTTCAACATCTGCACCACAGGGGAAATGTCAGTACCCTGAAAAGTAGAGGACTGATGGACAGCACGATGACTCACTTCTTTCTATGGGAAGGAAGATGACAAGAAACAGATTTTCAGCTGTTGATGAAGCTTCTCCATCTACTGGGCAATACATCTGCCAAGAAATGATGAGAGGCAGGATATGATATACCACTCGTACTCCCTTTCCTCCACCTGCATAAAATCCAGGCCGTTTGCCACAGGCTTCTTGGTTATGTTGCAGGCATCCATCTGTCAAGTAGGACTTTTCTCAGAATTAACGTCTTAGGCCAAATTAATCCCTGGGATAATTCCATTGTGTTTTGTCTAAGGAAATATCAATTACTGTGAACGGAAGGATGATCTCATGATGAAAGCAAATGAATGACTGGGAATCATGGCTGGGATCTCGTATACGTTCCTCTTCTGCTACAGAGTTCCTGTATGATCTAGATAAAGCGACACAGATGCCAGTTGCCTTGATTTCCACCTGTGTAAAATGAGGTTAATTATAATTTCCTTCCAGAGCCATCTTTTAGGGATGTGTATTTCTTTGAGCCGTTTTGATAAAAGGAACTACAGAAAAAGAAAACTGGTATATTGCTATTTTTATAAAGTATGAAAAAACAAACAGTAAAGAGGCTCATGTTCTGGGAGATGACAAGTTGACATATCTGCAATTAGTAAGTTTACACTGTCAACTTACTCTGAACAAGAAGGATTAAAAACTCTTTTTGATCTCACTTTGAGCCATCTCAAAGGACAAGGGAGATAAATATGTAAAGTAGACTAGGATTAGTCTAGAATGGAGTAACATTAAGAAAGTCATCCTTGAAACTTCAGAAGAGACTGAAAACTACCTTTTGCTGTGCCATTGCTCTTTTACTTCAAGCAGTAAGGGGCATACCGCCAGAAATCAGTAAATGAGTCAACAGTATCCTACAGCAAATTAATTTACAGCGGCTGCAGTATGGAAAACTGGAGCATCCTTCTGAGATCTGAGATGCATCATTATTTCCTGCTGCACGTGGGTGAAGAGAACACAAACAGTCAGTTTAGTAGATATTCCTAAATGGAAGGCATCTGATGATGGAATTGGCAGAGGACAGCAAGACTAGTATGGAGACACCTAAAGTACTGGGTAGGAAAAAAATCCCAGTTTTTCCATTAAGTATCTGGAGCTTTTTATCACAGGAGAGCAGAACCTAATCTGACTATTTTTTTCTTGACTATAACAGGACATTAAACCAAAAACTTTGCAGAAATGGTGGAAATATATGTTAGACCTCATTCAAGAATTTAGCTGCAAGGAGCTACACACTTTTCCTCACAATTTTTATCAGTGAGCTTATTTTGGAGGTAGGTGACTATATAAACTAGTTTGTTTTCATAAAAATAATCAGCTAGGAGGGAGCTCCCTTAGCCCTCATTACAAATGCTTTATAATTTAAAGCTCTTTACCAGAGCTGTCAGGGGTCACAATCTGCCCTTTTCTTCCTGATTTGGAGTAGTCATCTGATTCCAGATTGCATGAACGCTACCTGAATGTCCTAATTGCCAGTGTAGAAGCAATTATTCTTGCATACAATGAATAAATGAATATTGTATTAAAATGGAATCGTTTGGATGGAAAAATGTCCTATCGTAGACTGCCTGATGTCGGCGCCGTAACTTCAGGGTTATGGCATTACAGCTCGAATCCATTCTCCAGGTTAGGCAAAGACACCTTGTGTCTCCTGTCTCCTTGGTTCAGGCTCCAGTTGAAAGAGAATCATCTGTGTGCTGTTTTGCACACTCCTGTCTCAGGTCTCACAGGCACCGAGAGGCAAGAAAAGGCTTGTTTTGGTAACAATGATACGGCTTCAGGATATGTTAAAGCTTTAAGTGACACGACAGGGTCTTTTTTTTGGGTGGTTCTGAAACTATTGAGTGACAATCTGGATGCATAGGGACTTTAACTGTGTAGAATTAGGTGCTTTGAAACTTCAGGTTATCTGATGCCAGCTGAACACAAAAACCACGCTGACACCTAGATCTAGGGCATAGAAGAATTTTCTGAAGAGTGAGATATCCAAGCCCCTTCAAGAATTTAGGTCTAAGTCCTAAAATTTTCCATAAAACTAGCTATCATTTTTAATCACAGCCATTTGGAGTAATCACCTTCCTTGAGAAGTGCTAGCCTGTGAGTTATTCAAATGCTCTTGCATGTTATGTGCATACGAGGAACTTCCCTATAACTATCTTTTTCTTCCTAGAGGGAGTCTGTGTAATTAGACTAGGTCAAGCTAAAATTGCCTTTTTTTTTTTTTTTCCCCTCTCTCTCTCTCTCTTCAGCTCTGCAGCAATACTCTAGCTCCACTGACTGATCTAAAGTAGGAACTGGTGCCTCCTGGAAATGTACTTCCTTAGGAAATGCGTTCAGTTAAAATCTCTTCCAAGTACTGATGCAAGTCCTGCATGTGCTTGTTTTTTTTCTGCATGTGTTCAGTTTTTACTGTTCTATTTCATGTCGATTTCCACGAGATTTTACTGTTTTGCGGTTGCAGCTTATTCTTACTTTGGTTGTCATTGCTGATGTTATTATTATCATAGCACTCACAAAATTTAAAAAAAAGGCAATTTCTTAGAGAGAATAGAAATGCTGGTCTCTCTGAGAGTTAACGTGATGTTGTCAGCATAGCAGGAAAGCAACAGCTTAGATCCTAGTCCACAAAATCAAACAACTTTACCTTTACGAATCAGCAAGTAACTCTGAAAGAGGCACCTGGCTAAAACATTCTTCTCTACCCCATTTTCTCCTACGTTTGATAAAATAAGGTCACTCGCTCATCTAAGTATTCAACTACCTTGATTTCCTTCCTTAGATAACACCAGTTTATCCCTGACTGCTAATAACAGCAACTGTGTGGGTGTTTTGAAACGCACCAAAGTTTACACTTCTCAGGCTCGTTAAGTCACATCTTTGGATGTAATTTAGGTTGTTCGAAATTATGCACAATGTGTTAAGACATTCATTTGATGGTCTCTGAGCGTAAGAACCGGCAAACAATTAGTAAATCCCACTTGATTATTCCCACAGTAACATTTAATATCCAGTTACCTCATTCTAATAAAAAAAAGTCCTAGCAGCTTCCGGGGGGTTAGCCTCTCTCGTCTCAGATGCTTTGAGGAAGTTGGCACAAATATTTTCTACAAGCTCCAGCAAAAGAACCCAGTGTATAGAAATTGAAGTGTCTAATCTAATCTGTTGAGGGATCTGCACCACATGCATTACCCTGACATTTAAGGTCTCACAGTCAGTGACCGGTTAACCAAATCTGTCACTGTGACAGACATGTATTTCTACATGCTGTGCCACAACTTAATCTTTCAGGCACAGTTCAGGTGAAGTATATTGTAGCACAGTGACTCAGAGTCTATAACGTCTTTGATGAAGAAATTTCCAGATTGGTAGTAAACCAGATGACTTTTGATTGCCATATTTGCCATAAAGCACGTGAGTTTGTCTACTAAGCTGTACACAACAGATCAGCTGTTAGACTGCATAACGCTAGTAATCTTCACAATTACTGCTATTATTACGTGTTATTACAACCCTCTACCTCTTCTCTTTCCCCTGATACCAGAGTCTGTGACAATGACTTTCTGGAAGTGAAGGTTATTTTGGAAATGGCTGCTTAGTGACACATCTGAACTTCTAAATTACCTCTTTCGATACCTCGTGATTACTTTACATCACACTGTAAATTTGCTATGAGTCAGAACGTTATCTGACATCTCCAGACGATATAGTAAAATATAATGTTCATAACTCCAGTGCATTTATTACTTTTAACTAACCAAGAAACAGAATGAACTCCTCCAGCACACTTTGATTTCTACCCTCTTGCTTTCTTCTGCAGTGCTGTTTGTTTAACAAGGCCGATAATTTTTATGTTGAACTTGCCTCCAGCCTCCTGCCCAGCTTCATTCCACCTGCTGTCCCCAGCTTGCTCTGGCGTGTGGGACCCCAGAGCTGAGGGGTGGGGTGGTACGTGCACACGTTGTCATCTATTTCTTTCCGCAAAGCAGGTTTTCTCCATCAGAGGAAGCTCTTGACATTGGGAGGACACGTATCCTTTGTTTATATGGAGAAATATTTCTACCAGATGCAGATTTTGTAGACTGTTGTGAGTGCAGCGAAATCCACTTGGATTTAGGCTGGTGGAGCCCTAATGCTACTACCTCCGTCCACCCTGGGGCACTGAGGACATGCAGCGGAGCAGGGATTCTCCGCAGAGTCCACACACTTCATCCCACCCTTTCTTGACATTTGGTTTTATTAGCCAGTGTCAGGCTTTGTTAAACTTTTTCCCTGGAGGATTTGTTTTGTTTCTAAAGCTTTCCTGCCAGCCCTCATCTACCCCTGCCGGCAGTCCTGCCTCTTTGAAGAAAAAATCCATATGCTTTCGATGGAGAATGAGAGACTTCTGCCACCGTGATTCAGCAGCAATTATACTGCTTTTTATGCAGAGTTTATTAGGATGTTCCAGTGAAGGAGCTGTGCAAACCCAGTGCATAAGCTCAGCAATCCCGCTGCAGCAAGAAGGACTAAGTCATGGTGATCGGGGTCTTGGAAGTATGTCCAGAAACACATTGAGAATCGGTGTTCGAAAGTGAGGATTGCAGGTCTTCTGACAAAGCGTACCAACTCTTTAAAATCTAGGTTACCGTGTTCTGTGGTTTGGGCTGAATAGTTTAATGCCAGATCAACGTGATCCGCTAATGGGTTCAATAAGGCCCCTCCAAGCTTTAATATTCTGAAGAAAATGCACACTCCCCCCATGCCTGCAATTACCGCCACTGGTGGTGATAACACACCCCCTGACTCTAAGTAAAAGCAGCTGAGATGTTTGTGACACTTGGGGCAGACTTCACAGGAGCATTTTAGGCTTTGCTTGAAAGAGGTCTTAATGCACTTAATATATTTTGAGGTTGCAAAGAACAGCATTAAATAATCACATAGGGGAGAACAAAAAACTTGTTAAAAGCTCCCCAATTTATTAGACACAGCTTGATGTACAGACTCCCATTCTTCTGGGACAGCATGATGTGCCACTTGATGGAAATCATGAGGAAACGCTTATAGAAAGGGCTGGCTAGCAGAAAAAGGAGGCCACATTTTAAAAACTCTCTTAAAAAAGGAAACAATCAGCTGGATGGACCCAAACCCTTTCCATAACTTCATGCCTCTATATCCCATGAATTATTGAAGATGGATTCTGCGCATTACTTCCCAGAGCTGGGTTTCCTGCCCGAGCCGTTGATTTGCCCCACTCACTGCAGGCGGCTCAGGCTGGGCCCACCTCTCCCCGTCGTGGGGCTGCCCCCAGCGAGCTCCGGTTTGCGGCGCTCCTTGTCTTGGGGTGTGTTTCTTTCCAGCGTCCCCCCTCCCTTCTGCCCAGTTTCAGTGGTTTCCTTTGGTTTTTGCTTAACTGGAAGCTGAGCCGAGAACTCCCTGCGGATGTCCACGCTGACACCGAGGGAAATGCAAGGCTCGGGGCAAGTGGGAGCGTGGAGCCCCCTGCTCCTGCATCCCATCCCCAATGGTACCCACCCTCTCTTTCTTCCTAACGAGTTTCCATCTGACCTATGCTGGTGGGAGGGCGGGGTAAAAAGAAGGAAAAGGGGGAAAAGGCGAAGAGGAAAAGAAAGACGGATAAGGGAAGAAAAGGGGAGTAGGGAAAAAAAGAGAAAATAAAAGAGAAAGAAAAAAACTGAAAAGAAAGAAACTGGTAAAAGGGAAACTGATACGAGAGACTGAAAAGAAAGAAAGAAAAACAACAGAAAAAAAGATGGAAAGAAAGAAGAGGGAAGGAAAGAAGTCGGAAAGGAAAAAAAAGAAAGGAAA
>VYZM01021780.1:0-29237 GCA_013398915.1 Dromas ardeola
CAGGACTGCTGATAAATGGTGGACTTGGTGAGCGCTTCCACAGCTCCCTCAGTACCCTCAGGTAGATTCCACCTGGCCCCATAGGCTTGTGTGTGTCTAAATGTTGCAGCAGGTCGCTAACCATTTGCCCTTGGGTTAGGGGGCTTTGTTCTGCTCTCCATCCCTGTCTTCTAGCTCAGGGGGCTGGGTACTCCAAGAAAAACTGATCTTACTATTAAAGACTGAGGCAAAGAAGGTGTTAAGTACCTCAGCCTTTTCCTCATCCTTTGTCCCAATGTTTCCCCCTTCATCCAATAAGGGATGGAGATTCTCCTTAGCCCTCTTTTTGTTACTAGTGTATTTATAGAAACATTTTTTTATTGTCTTTTATGGCAGTAGCCAGATTAATTTCTAGTTGGGGTTTGGCCCTTCTAATTTTCTCCCTACATAGCCTCACATCTTTGTAGTCCACACGAGTGGCCTGCCCTTTCTTCCAAAGACCATAAACTCTCCTTTTTCCCCTGAGTTGCAACCATGTCTCTCTGTTCAGCCAGGCCAGTCTTCTTCCCTGATGGCTCCTTTTTTGGCACATGGAGTGGCCCACTCCTGTGCCTTTAAGACTTCCTTCTTGAAGATTGTCCAGCGTTCCTGGACTCCTTGCCCTTCAGGACTGCCTCCCAAGGGACTCTGTCAATCACGTCCCTAAATAGGCCAAAGTCTGCCCTCTGGAAGTCCACGGTGGCGGTTCTGCTGATCCCCCTCCTTACTTCTCCAAGACTGAAAAACTTCAGAGAAGACTGAGGAGGACTATCAAGTAAAGGTGTGGAGGTGGAAACAGCCAGGTTGGTTTCCTCAGATTTTGTGTGGCTGAGCGTGTCTGAGCTGTGTCAGCAGTTACTCACTGTCACAGCCCTTGTGCCTTCATCTGGAACATCCCTTTTAGATGAGCTTTGGGGCTGCCCTCTAGAGCTTCTCCATGGGTTTTCTCTGCCAGTAGCTTTGAGTGCTGGTCCTGGCAGACAAAGCCTCTACAAGAAAGAAACCTGGAATTAAATGAAAGCCTGAATGTGTCCAGGCCTGCAGAGTCACAGGGCCTTAAAATGCCAGAAGTAATTGTTTTGGGGATAACCTGGCGATGAGCGATGAGAGTCCACGCTGGGAGCCGGGTGTTGGTGGCCATGGTTTGCAGCTCTGGCAGTGTACGTGTGAGTGCCTGCGCTGGCCATGGGCAGAGGTCTGCTCTTCCAGAGCAGAAAGCAAACGCTGCATTTGGAAACTTGCTCTTTTCCTAGATATCTACTCCCTTCTTTGAAGTAACTGTTCCCACGCGTTTCCTGTCAGGGGTCGTCCGGGCCCCAACACTTTCTTTTCACTCCCTTCTTTTTTAATCTGGAAAGCTGCCTGCTTTAGGAAAGTTTGCCTGGGATTGCACTGTACCCATTTGTTTGCAATGAATGAGAAGCATTTTTCATTTTCTCTGAATTATTGTTGCCAGATACCATGTGTACACATGTTGCAGGCCATCTTGCAGAGGGAGCTGGCAAATCTGCAAAGCTGATGCTCACGGCTTCGGCAACTGAAATGGGCTCCTCTCAGCCAGACCCCTGCTGAAGTCAGGAAACACATAGTTATTGCTCTCTCTAAGATCTCAAAAAGAGGGTTTTCTTCAGCTGGATTGAAATAGTGATATTACAACCCTGCTTCCCAGCTTCAGGCACCCTTCTGCTTTCTCACTGCTCTCTCATCTGTCTGGTTTGCTGAGAAGTTTCAGTAACTCCTGGCAACAGAGGCAGCCTAGAGCAAGAGTTAGGCTTTTGAGGAACATGCAGAAAGCACACGGGTGATGAGGTTAAAACTGTGTGACTTAACACAGTATTAGGACTCTCTTTTCAGGTGATCTTCCTCCTCTTAAACTGATGATGTTAAAGTTGTTGCTATCTTCTGTTGTCTTCAGCAGAATGGTTCTGTAGTGTTAGCTATTGGGAAGGGGCGGCTTTTTTCTGCCTTGTTTTCTGTTTCATCATGTCCCAGAAAGTGTAAATATGTATGCCCTGATTAGCATTCCATCAGTTGGGATGTCTTGATTACAGGACTTGTCAGGATGGACACAACCTACTTGCAGACCACTATTGGAAGTGAAGTGCCAGGAGCAGGTAGCTAGGGATTTATTTCAAAACCTGGTGGAATATTTCATCTCTGCAATGCCAGAGTGTTTTGTTTCAGCTCTGCCGCATAGACTGACATGCTGTGTGAGATCCATGAGAGAGGTGAGCTGGGCTCCCTTTATTGCTTGCCATAGGAAGCAACGCATGAGTTATCATAAAAGGTTTCCGTTTTGCTGAGCTGACTTCTTCTGATGGAGAAACAAACTGCTGAGTTTGGAAAAAGCATAGGAAAAACAGTCAATCTTTGCTGTTCTTCTTAAAATATTTGTATGAGGAAATACATAAAAGTCCAAGAAGCAGATTATTTGCTCGGTTCCTCTTGCTAAACAGTAGTCTGTGTGAATCCCTGTAGGTCTAAAGGAGGCTGGTAACCGCTGAAGCAGCATCTCTTCCCCCTGATCCTTGTGTGCTATTCCTTGGATGAGGCTCACAGGACTTGCTTTAAGTTGGTCTTGAAGTGGAAGCCTTGAAGTGGTCAGGCAGTTGGAATCCATGATCGCTGTAGGTCCCTTCCAGCTGAAATAGTCTATTATTCAGAATATTCTATTCTGAATAGTCAGAATATTCTGTTCTGAGACTTTGTATGGATACAGACAGCCCCACAGCGTTGGTAAATCCTGTGCACAATGGAGGCCACTGCACGTTTACATACCACCAGTTTGCAGCGTCATGCCACTGGTAGTAGACTTCTGTTGGATGTGAATGTGGGTGAATGTTTGCATTTCTCCACTGCAGGGGCCTTGCTGCCCACGGTCACGGTGTCTTTGCTCAGGGAGGGTGGCAGAGGCCAGGCGTGGAGAGCAGCAGCCCGGTGCCGTGGACCATGGCGAGTGAGGCCTCTGCGTTTGTGTTACTGGGCTGAGCAGGAAAGGGGTTTTCCGTGGGGCCTCCTGAAGAAAGACAAAATCAGTACACACAGTGAGTTTTAACTGCTGCTTACGGCCCTTGGATGGGCTTGGATATAAAGATCAAGACATCAGCTGGGCCATTTCTAGCGTGTGAGGAATCATTGAGCCAAAGCACTAAAAAGTGAAAAAGAGGCCCTGTGTTAAAAATATGCTATTTCTTGGGAAAAAGCAGCCATAAATGTCATCAACAGGCTAGGGAAAAGAAAGGCAATTGTACCAAATGATGAGTGGGACTAGGGGGGATGTGTGTTACAGAAAGCAGGTCTCTCTCTCATAAGAAACAACGCTTGACAGTTTGAGAAGAGCTGACAATAAAACACATGATTAAATGAGCACCAGAGAGCAGACTCAGCCATAAAACTATACATTTAGTGGCTGTCCTAGCTAAGCCATAGCAGTATTTATTGAGTTATAACACTGGAAGAGGTGAATAAACATGACTGAGACCATGTGGGCTCAGGGGGATTACCTTTGTTTTTAAGAGAGGCTTTACCATATTTGCTCAAAAATCTTCACACGGTGCGATTTTAAAGTGCACTTCTGAGTCTGTAGTTAGTGTCAAAGAAGACAAAGGGGATTTATGGTTTATCATGAGATGGGTAAATTAAACCAATACATGAAACTTTTAATGAACTTTCTTTTCCTAAGTAAAATAGCATCACTTTAACCTCTGATTCTGGGCACTCCTATTTTCCATTTGTCTTTCAGACAGTGGGAATAGGGAAAAAAATTTAGGCTGTGCATTATTTCACCTTATGCAAAAAAACATGTCATGTAGGGAAATGTCATGTTATATCACTGACGTCATGTAGGAAAAATCTATAAGAGATTTGTTTACATTAAATATGGCCAATATCACATCTAGTCTAAAAGAACAGACAAAGTGTTAAAGGGATTTAAAACCATCTCCCCGGAGCAGCTAGACAAAGCGATATCATGACACAGAGGTGCTTCATTGGTTCATATTAGCACATAATATACGGACTCTCTCACAGTCAAATATAAACTGCAGTCTACTACTGAGACTTACTTGCATTGTCCTACAATAGTTACGTACTAATGACACTAAGAAATAAGCCTAAGGTTTTACTAAACCCTTCTTAATAGATTAATGGAACAAATTCCAAAGTTTTGTAGCACTTTTTTTAACTGTTCCAAATTTTGTTCCACCAGTTGTCAGAATCGGGAAGGGAGGTTTCCATACTCCTTGCAAAAATACCTCTTTATCACTGACTTGCTCTGGCTTTTTAAATGAGATTCACACTTGTAGCTGAAATGAAAGCAGACGTCCTTGATGGGAGAAGAATTTGAGCTCCCAGACAAACACCAGAAAAAACTGCTCCAGGACTTTCTTCAGCTCCTCCCAAACATCTGCCCTTAGGTTGTCTTCATTTCTTCATTGTGGTAGGCACCCAGTTCATGTGAGAGCCACAGAAACTTTCTCTTTTGGACACATTTTTTCATTTACCCACTTGTTTCCTGGCCTGAGAGAAACCCTTTTCCACTGATCATCAGACCTTGAGGGGGTGGCCTGTGCCACATTTCATGTTCTCCCTTAACCCCTTGTTTCCAGCAGCACTTGGTCACCATTGCTTGTCCTTGGGCTACTGCCACATCCCTTACTCCAGTAATTACTGTTTTCAAGAAGGGCCAACTCACTATCTATGATCCTTTTTGATTAATTAGCTTTAATTAATGAACTTTCTGTGAGCAGCAAGACACAAGATTTATTCCTAAGTCAGATGGGTGTCTCAAACCTGGAGACTTGGGGTCTCCATCCATTAACAGCTCTGGGAGATGCGTATCTGTTGGTACCGCACAATGGCCCAGCCCTGGGGTAATGCCTTCTGGCTCCACAGCGACTGCAAACAATGGTTTCACATCAGTAAAGTGAAAATCTTATTTTGGCTGCCACGTGGTATCTTGTGTAGACCAACACAATTGGAGTTAGTCAGGTTCAGACCTGATATTTGGCGAAAAGTTCAGTGTTAAATCAAGGGGATTCCCAAAAGGATGCAACATTTTATTGGAAACAGAGTAGAAAACAGAACAGAAAACATCAATGTGCCTCTTTGGAAATCCAAGGTTTGCACCCATCCAGCATCCTGATGGGAGCATCTTCCCCTCAGGAGGGACGTGGTCCGGTTGAAAGAGAGAGAGAAGACACGGATGGTGAGAGATATGAGGGCTCCTCAGATTGGACAGACCCATGCGGACCATGGAGGTGGAGGATGACTGGCAACTCATCAGGACACAGGAATGAGTGGGCAATTGATGAAATGGAAGTTTAGTGCCAGCAGAGAAGTGCTTACTTGCATTGCACAGAGTCAAATTGCCCCAGAGCACAGGGGAGCCCAAAAGAATAAATTCACAGAGGAGGATGTTGGGTGCCTTCCCAGGGAGACAGACCTGCCAAAAGCTGTTGGATACCAATAAAACATCTGGCTCAGAAAGTTCCTGAACTGCAAATTGTTGGAGCTGGGGTGGGGTTTCCAGGGAACATACCACTCCCAATTTGCCTTTTTATTCTACTCTTTCCTTTTCCCGCTGAGGGCCACTACCAAAGATGGGGTATTGGGAGATCTTCATCCTTGCCCTGGCTGTGCAGCCACTCTTATCCCTAGAAGACATGCCTAGTCCTACAGAAAACAGTCTCTGTGTCTTCCAAAATTCAGTTATTCAAAGTTGATCTCTAAACTGGTTTTTTTTAAGGAAATTTTTCATCTACAGATTAAAACTGCTATTAAAAATAATACCAAATGCTAACAAGGAGTGCCTGTTGACCCCTGTTTGTATCTCAGAGAGGAATGATTTTTAACCTGAAATAAGGAAATATTTGAATGTGTTTACAGCATCTGTGATGCCAGAGATTAATGTGGGAGTGATGAGACAGTCAAGGAAAAGAAAGCTGTGGGAGAGCACCAATGGAGAGGGAGAAAAGAAGGGGGAATTAGCAACGCGATAAGAACACAATAAAATATCTTGAAGCTCTGGAAATCCCAGGACACGTAAAATAAGAAAAACTTGAAACAGAAACAGAAAGACTAGGAGGACTACAAGGATCCAGTTATTGTATCAGTATGTGGATATTGCCAAGAAAGTCAACAGCTTTGATGTACTTATTTACATTCCTGTGAAACAGTAGTAACTCCACGACAAGCAATGGATCAGCTCTGGTGAGGACATCAGTGGCTTTAAACCTGCTAGGACACCTTGGGGATAAGGTGTGCAGCTCTGGGCGAGGGTCTGATGTTTGTCTTCCCTGGGGTGACAGAGAGGGAGCTTTCCTCATCCAGTGTGGTGGCAGATGGGAAACCAAATGTTTGGGGCAGCAGGTGGAAACCTGCTTCAGTGGCTCAGGACTGGGATCGCTGTCAGAAAGCTAGAGAAGTTGCCCACACAATTACCCCTGTGGGTAATTACAGTAACCCTTTGCAACCCTCAAAATCCCATTGTGTTTTTTGCCATTTCTTCAGCTGCAAAGCGGAAAGGTTTCCACACTTGTGAGTGACCCTTTTTGGGAAAAGTGAACAAAATGCCACAGTTTCGAAGTGAAAAAACCAACAGCAAGTGAAGCTGTCTCGGTGCCGACCTCAAGTGCTGGTGCTCGGTGCCTGCCGAAGGAAACTTCTTGGCACCAGGCTGAGCTGAGCACCGTGCTTTTCTCACTGGCTGCGGATTGTCTGAAAGCTACTGGGATTAATACTGCTAGAATATATTGCTTGTTTAGCTATTTTTATTGACCTGTGAATATATCTGCTGTATAATTTATTCTAACGTTAGTAGTTCAGTCCTGTGATGTTTGATATAGAAAATCTTCTCTTCAAGCCAGTGGGAAATTTTGCTAGGGTGAGGAGTGCAGGCCTGGCCTCTGCTTCGCCTTTTTTCTTTTCCATTGCAACACAATTAACCTTTTCATTAGAAGAGCTCTGTTCCAAATAAGCAAACTTCTCAATGTGTATTACTGAGCCATTGCAAGCTGTCTCTTGCTTTGGAACAAAACATCTTTGTTCCAGCCGTGCATGACATTTGAAGACCTATTTATACAATGTGTCAGCTCCATTTGTTTTCTTCTTCCTGATATTTTCCTCTGTATTTTCGGTTAGCCATCCAGATTGCAAGAAGCGAGATTTCCTCCTGCGCTGTTCCAGACCGAGGCACTGGCTGCCTTTTGGCCTTTCTCCCCTTTTGTGGGCAGAGGTGAAACAACGCAAAATTAAACACAGTTTTGCCCACTTCGTCCCCTCTGCACTGAGACCAGCACCACCAGACAGCTGTGGGATGGAGCGCGCGCGAGACCTTGCAGAAGGACCTGGTACTATTACAGTTTGTCCCATGATGCCCTGTCTGTGGTGATGCTGCCTGCGGGATGTAGGCGGCTGCAATCCCTTCTGATGGAGGGGACTCTCTGAGGGCCAGATTTCCAAGTTGCATCACTAAATATGCCCTCCTGCAAAATACCTTAGATGTTCATACTTTGTCCCAAGTCTCTAATCAGCCCTTCTTGTCTGACAGCACAAAGCCAACTGATACAACAAAACCCAATATGAAATAAAAAAAAATCTCCTTATCAAGATGTCTAGTAATAAAACATAACATCCTTGTGATTTTAGTATTGAGTAAGTATAAATCATCATGGGGTTTGGTTCATCCTCTCCCTTGTAAATAATTTATCCAACCTGGGACATGTCGTCTCCTTCCAGAAGGGACCCAGGGTAGTTCTGCCCCTGCTACTCAAGCAGTGACATAACGTCTCTCCCAGCGCTGGCACTACCTATCGACGAATGAAAATTTAAGCCCTTTTTGAAATCTTCCACACAACTTGCCAGCTGAAGGTTTCAAGCTGCTTTAATGCATCCCAGGGAAATACTGCAAGCCTCACCTTAACCAGAAAATGAGGCTAAAGATGCCAGCCTAGCAGTGGTCAGCCTGGGGGGTGCAATGGCAAAACCCTATCTGCTCTCTCCAATACCATCCTCACCAGGAAGGTGAAACAGCTGCATGCAAGCAAGCCTGCTCCTGCCAGCTATTGCGTGGCCCACTTACAGCCTTTCTTTCTGCTTCCCCATCCATGTAAGATGGGACAGAAGGTTTGCACTATAAGATCAGTGATTTATCTTCAGAGCACCTCACAGCTGTGTTTTACGTAGACACTCCCACCAGCACTCGGGAAAGTGCACGATCTCCGCTGAACGTGAAGCTGCAGGTCATTTTCATTCCCAATACTTAATGTGTGCCATATTCAACCAGACTGCAACCAGCAGCCCCTGTGCATGGTGGATGGGCTTTTGCTGCAAGGAGAGGAAGTGGTGGCACATGAAGAGGAATGCCTTCAACACCTTGTGCTTCAAAAGCAGTGCTTGCAAGCTTTGCTTTGGGTTCCAGCGGCTGGGCTAGAGCTGCGTGCACGGCCTCGCTCGGCACAAATGAAACCAAGGCATCCATATGCTGTACATTAAGAGAAAGAGTGTTTGATCTCCTGCACACTAGCTCACTGCTCAGATGCTCCCTCTTCCTCTCTGCAGCATTTTTGAGGAGTACAGAGCCTGGTGTCAGAACCTGTAAGCCTGCATGTGTTTATCGGCTCTGTGATGGGAACGGCAGCACTTAACACAAAACAGTTGAGAAAATGTTGCTGGCCACAGCTGCAAAACCTGCCCTCATCTTTTCCATGATGGTGGCGGAAAAGAAAATTCCTCAAGTTGTATTTTCCCATTTAAAGATGAAGGGAAAAGGACTGCCAAAGTGGATGGAATATAGTCCAACCGATGTAACGCCTGGGTTAGCAAAGCAAAATGAAAACCTCCTCCAAGTGCAGGAGTTGTGGCCATGCATAGGCAAGGCCACCAGGAAGCCATGGCAGTCCTGCATGGGCAAGGGGCAGCTTGGGTAACACCAGGCTTCAAGCCTGTCACTGGGTTGATTATTGTGTCACTGCTTAACATGCATTTTCAAGACATTTATTGCAGCAGCCAATTAATGTTCTGCTAAGAAGCTACAGGCATCTCTGATCCACATTGAAGACGCTGATGGCATAGGAGAGGAAAGCTCCACAGCATAGAGGACCTGTGGGCTCTTCAGCGTTGCCCCACTTGGGTCCGAAACCAGGCAATACTGTAACTTGGAAGTGGTACAATGAGAGAAATGCACAAGCAACAACCAGGTAACAATAGAAATGAGTTTTATTTTGTAAAAAGTTATAAAATGAATATTGTACAAAAATAAAGTCTGTAGAGAACTTTGGTTGATTAACACAAATGACTGAGACATAAATCGCAGGTGAAGTAAAAAACTCCAGAGAAGCACACTCCTGTCTTCAGTAAGGTCTAGAAAATAAAAAAAAAAATCACGAACTTTACCCTTTTGTATTTTGAACATAGTGATTCGCTTTGGTTACAGCTTCTTCAAGCTGCGCAGAAAATGCTTTGCAGCAAGTTTTCAGCAACCGGGGCAAGTAAAAGCACAGCTCAGCGCTGCACCGGGACAACTGCCCAGCAGCGCAGCTGACCCTCAGCTTCGCAGGCTTTTACTGCCCAAATCATGCTGATGCTGGCGGCGGTGCCAGCTGTACCACCCCTGCCCACCGTGGAGGGTAAAATATCCCCATCTTGACAGTGCAAGAACCCCCGTGGGTGGGCGCTGGGGGCTGCCCTCCGTCCGCCCAGGAAAGCAGCGGAGGTCAGGGCTACATTACATTTCATATACCTTGTACATCTTTCTATGCCTGTTCTGGACTTTTTTGACCTTCAGACCCTTCTTCTGTGGTGCCCAGAGCAAACTGAGTGCGGAGATGCATGAGATAAAATGTCGGACCATCATTTTTTGGTTTTCAGTAGAATTGTTTTCTTTTTCCTGTTGTTTTTGAGGGAGTTGATGCTTCACTGGTTATCAGGTATGTCTACTGACCTGCACTGCTGCTCCTTCAGGAAAAAAGTCTCCAGAACGAGAGCTTGCATTAGCAGTCAGGTATGAATGCCTTCGCTGTGCAACCTCCCTCATCCTAAGGAAACTCAGACTGTTCTGCTGTGTGGGTACGATCCTGTAACATTTCAGCAAATTATACACAACACTTTGTTTATTTAACACAATTGTTTACCTGCAGGCTATATTAAATCCAGGGCTAACTAGTAAGAGGGATTTAACCTCTTCTATATGGAAATATGGAAGGAAAAGCATAAATAAATATAACAAGAAATTATAAGGCTAAATGTGATTATTTTCCATTTGTCAATAGTTATATGAGGTCAGTTGGCAAAAAGTGTGAGGAAAAAATGTGGCTACATTTTAAATATGACTAGAATTAGTTTTTCTAACAAATTGCTAATGTTGAGCCAAGTCCTGCAACCCTCACTCGTCCAGAGCTATTGCTGCTCCTGTGCATGTATGACTGCAGTCATACACTATTTTCAAAAATATTAGTGAACAGGAGGAAGGGCTGCAGGCTTCAGCACTACACTTTGTGAACATAGTCAGGATTTTATTTAAAAGAAAAAAAGGTAAAGTAAGTGATTTTTTGCATTCAAGTTAACAATTTCAATCAAAAGCATGGACCGTTGTTCCCAACTTCATTGTCTCTCTATATCTTCCAAGCACCTTCTGCTTTGGCACCTTTGAAAAGAAACTTCAATAAATAAGGAAAGGAGACTCATTACTGAACTGTAATAAATAACAATAACTTAATCTCAATAAATATCTTCTGTATATTTATGTCTCTGAATGGATGCATTGCATCAAGTAGTCTCTGCTCACTCACAATGACCAAATAGAAATGTAGTTACGCAAGTGACGTTAGTCCTTTGTAAACCAAAAGAAACATGTTTTGTGTAGGCCGGGCTTGTTATTTCTTTTACTATAGCAGGAAGAAGTGCTTAAAAACTCAACTTGTTTTCATAGGTAGCAGAAGAATGAAATCCTACCCTCATTTTGAAGAAACATGAGATGGAAATAACCAAACTTAACCAGTAAGTGGAACTGTTTTAGTTTGTATCAATACTGGCCCTAGAGAACTTGAGCCTGGGAATTTTGATATTTGCCCGATAGCATCATACGAGGTTAATCTTATTATAGCTTAGAAGTTGTCCTAAGTGCTTAGGAACTGCCCTTCAATGAGCAGTAGCACAATGTCTTTCAGTAAAGCTGAGGGCACAGGGGATGAGTAAGGTACTCCTAAGCTGCCTCTCAGCTAAGCTTCCTGGCATGGAACTACAACACAGCGTGGTATGGCAGGGTTGTGTTTTTAAGCACATTCCTCATGGATCCGAGTCTCACTGACGGTGGACTGTGTCAAACAGGAAAGGGAGCGTGCACGCCATCCAGCCGTCGGCATCTCCACCTGAGCTTTTGTTTACTTTCCTGCAGGATGTCAAAAGCCTCCATCCTCCTACGCCGCCTCGCGCCCACCACCCTGGGCTCTCACGACCCCTCGTTCTGCATTCTTGGTCCTCTTTCCTCTGCTCTGAGCAGACGCATCCCCGGGAACCTTGGTCACTCTCTTTGAATCGTAGCAGGAATGCAAAACTGGCGCCGCCTCTGGCGCGCGGCCATCAGACGCATCCACACCTTTTTGCGGAATGTTTTTTCAGTATGTGGTAAACCAGGTTATCGTCCAAAAAGGACAGGTCATCATCAAAGGCTGTGGGTCTGCAACAAGCTTGCCTCACTTTGTCAGTGACTAGTTTTTTCTTTCTGGTTAAATTTTTTAAAATTTTGTCATAGGTGGTCTCGGCTGCATCACAAGATCCACTGCAATACCGGAAAATTAGCTCTTCTTTGGTTTCGTATCCCAAATCCAAGTCAGTCACGTTTAAATGTATTTCTGTTAAGACACATCCCCGATTTTTGCCCTTTTGATTCCTTCTTCCCTTTTTGCTGGAATTCTCTATGTTCATGGCTGCATTTTGCCGGTTTCTCTCCCGCCTAGAAAAAATCGGAGTCTGTTTATCTGGCGACCTCCTCAGTCTTTTAATGGTGGCTTGAATAAAGTCCACTACCTCATCAAACTGATCTGGATAATCCTCTGGCATATTAGCTGTTTGGGAAAGAGCGAAAAAGCTTTGTCACACAATAGCTGTCATTAAGTTTGTCCATTTGTGGCTCAAAAATGTTAGACACATGCAAGCTGCTCTGCCCATCACTTCAGAGTGCATGCCCAGGACCCTCAGAAATCAGGGAGAATTTGGAATGGTTTAGATCATCATGGAAACTCATTTGGAGAAAAATAAATGACATATGTATGCATCTCTGTAGGTGTCTGCTGATGCTTGGTAGTGCTCCAGCATATCTTTCAATATTGAATGAGCCCTGTCAAAATTGAGGGAAGGGAACGCATGCTATGATATGAATATTAGTTAATGGGTGGATGAAGCTACTGTAGAGAGGTTTTACAGGCTCTTCCCAGCAAAGAAGCAAAAGGACAAGGTTTCTTCAAAGCAATTTTGTGATTATATTTGTTAATTGTTGTCTTTTCACACCAGCAGCAGTTAGTATTGCCAAAGCCATCTATCGATAAGGTTTTTTGGGCAGAACAGAAAGAGGAATTTCCTGGGATACCAGTCTGAGCTATTATTCCTGGCTGAATGCTTGCTTTTTTACTGCTTCTAAGGGGATAATTATTATCAGAGATTTTGAAAAATTTCTCATGGAAGTCTTTTATATCACAAGATGCTGATTAGACTGAGTAGAAATAGGTCAGAATAGAAGTATTATGTTAATTTTCAAGGGAAAAGTTACTAATGCACTTTCTTTTTATGAAGCTAAAATACCTATTTCATTTTTTACTTGATATATATTCTACCAGTGATAAATTATTCAAGTAAATTAAATATTGAAATCAATGAAATGTTTTGTTACTAGCAGAATGAACTCCTTCAAGGATGGTGAAATGGAACATGTTCTGAAATGTTCTCAGATTTCAGCATTTTGAAATCTTTAAACTTTCCATGGACTAAACTCCTCAGTGTGATCTGCTCTAGTGAATACAGTGATTTAACGGAGGGTAAGGCTGTCAGAAGCTCATATGTAGGTGCCCTTATGTGGTAATATTAATGATCGTCTCTTAAACACATAAACTACATTGCAGTATTGAGATTTTTTTTCTCATTCATTGTGCCAAAAATCAAGACTTGAGGACTCACTTCCCTTGCAGTAAGACCTAAGAGGATGCTTCCTTCTGTACTTAATTCCTAAGTGCCCTCCCACGTAACAGACCAGTATCACGCACCTGGCCCTGCATGTACAGTAGCTCCATCTGCAGAAGGACCCCTACAAATATCCCAGGAACTGCAAACATCGGGAAAGGCGATGCCCAACACAGTGCACCTGGCCAGGGGTTGGTACCTCCACTGAGCCACAAAGGCTTTCAACCGGTCAGCTGTTGCGATAGGAACAGCTCTTTAGGCAAAGGCTCAGAACCACATTTCCCTAATGAGCACTGTAACAGACAGAAGTCCTGATGGGAGGCCAGGTAGCACATGTACGCAGCCCACACGTGGTGGCACGGACTCTGTTAACAGGAGAGAGGAAGACATAAGGCTGCCTCCCATTGTCTAGCAAAGGTGCACCTTCATATCCTCAATAGAAGCACCAAATACAGAGGAGATGGGGGCAGAAGGATCCTGACTCTGTTAGTGCAAAAGCCTGGTAAAACACGCTGTATCTGCACGTAAGGAGGAAAATGGACCCCTCTGGGAAGCAGCCACATCCTAGAGGCCCCCCTCCATGATAAAACAGTAATGGAACAGAAGTATACAGTTTTTCATGGACAGCTCCATCGAAATAGTACAGACTGGTGAAAAAGTAATGAAGGCAAGCAATCTTGTACCTTCACATAACGAAGGTGACACATGGGAAGCAGGATCCTGTAAATTGTAGAACTGGGAACTAGGAAAGTAAATTACACTTTGTTTTATAAATATGCATGTAAAAGGCAACAATCTCACAGACCAGTGACTGCCAAAAGACCTGAAGGAGGGATGGCTGCTATCTACACAGCTATATGGGACCTGAACAAGGCAGGACCCTGCACCAAGCCCCATATTCCTGTGACACCAATGGTAAGTGCACCCTTCTTGCACTCTTCTGTCATTACCTCTGTAGCAGGTACCAAAATACCCACTATAAGCCATACCTACTGGAGGTGGGTAGCTTGGATTAGATGTGTCTATTGGATGCACCACCCAGCTGTGTGGCAGGACAGGCTGGTCTGCCTCCACCATGTGAATGCTGCCCTACTGATCAAGGTCAAGGTGATGGGTCAACGCAAGAACGGGTAGACACCTTGCTAGATTCAGTCAAGCAAGATGACCGATGTGGAACTGGCATAGCCCCAGTTGCTGCAGTACCAGCTTATTAAGGTTTAATGAAACTCATGCAATTGTCAACCACCAGGAAGGGGACAGGAGTTTGTTACAAGGAAACCCAATATATATGTGGAGATTCTTGTCTGCAGGCTTCAGCCTCATACTTATGCCAAGCCTGGTGTGCTGCCAGTGCAGCGAGGGGAGTAAGTGTCCCCCACTTAAGAAGGAAGAAACAAAACTGTGGATTACCTGAAGAGGTAACAACCCAACTAGGCACATCATTTTTAAACTGCCTGCAATTCAGGTGCAAAAATATCACCTACACATGTGACAGTGTTATGTGCAGGAGTCTACTTTGGTTAAATATTAGTCAGACAGTTATAGGATTCAAGCACTGTCCTGCCCATGCCAACCCAAGTATTCCCTGGAGGGCAGATAAAGAGGAGGAAAGACCCATGTTGTGGACTGCGTCCCTGCTCAGAGCCCACGCTGACATCTACCCTGGTTCATGCATGAGCACTACCCTAACTTCACTAAGGAAGCTAATGCTGCTGAGAGCCTTCTGCACTGTGAGTGGCCTACTACATTGAAGGTAGTGGAAACACGCCATAAAAGAGCCCTATGCAACACTTCTAACACGGGCATGGTGTGTCAACATTGCAGAAGGTGGAAGCACTAGGGCAAAAAGTACATCAAGTAATCAAGCCAACAATGTATCCAATTTGAGAAGCCCTACCTACACACATGGACTTGCTACAACCAAAAAATGGGGTAATTGGCAGCACAACTGATCCCGCTAATCTGCCGTGGCTCTAACACAAACCATGCAAGAAGTGGTCCAAACTGTAACCTGGGATAAGGTGTGCGTGGCCAGTAAGTCTAATGGAGCCAGGGATCCCTGCTCAGCTGATCCCCTATTGTAACATCAGGCCACCTGGGAGACTCACTGGGAGAGATGCCAGCATGACGAGTAAGATGAATGCAAATTTTCTGTCTCCAGGGTGGACTTCCCCTTCAGCCCAAGGGATTGGAAAATATCCCAAGCAGATATCCAAATCTGTTGAGAGGATTCCTGCAGTGACCACCAGTATTTGAAGATTTCTTCACCAGGGGAGACACAAGAAACTTGGGTGATCATAGGGAACTGGTCGGAACAGTGGGTGCAGAGCCCACCTCGAGAAAATGTGCTGGACCTATTGACTGTGGCCAGTGTTTCCCCACCTACTACCGCACAGGCTTTTCTGTGGCTATGTGGGTACACCACATTAACACAATGGCAGCTGCATTACCAGGCTACTAGTGAGTCCTTGCAAGTTGCTGTAAGCAACAACACTCTTTGCCGGTGGAGCCCCAAACTAGTCATGATCAATGCAACAATGCTCTTTTTGGCATCTTCCAGATGGACTGCCGATGTACCCCAAGTATTCCTCCATAATTTAGCACCATACAAGGAACACCTCCAGTCCTCGCAATCAGCCAGGCTCTGGCTGGTACAACTCTGATTTATGATACAATCCCACAAAGCCAAGTTTCAACACACACTCGGCGGCGCGGGCCTGTGCTCTCAGTACTGCGTCAAGCGCAGATGGACCCAGCAACCACTGAACCATGGACCCAAGCTAATTTTCTGCTGCTTAAGGAAGCATAGTCATCAGCGTGACTACAGTTACTAGGAGTGGCTTGCAAGGGTTTAAAGCAAACCTCGAAAGCCAGGAGTGAAGTGAGAGTTGACTTAGCAGCCTATGCCAAGGTGCAAGTCATGACTCAGTAGGGATATTCAAAGTACGGGTGTGAAGCCTGAGAGCCCGAAGAAAAATGCTCTACAAAACTGCTGAAGTAGGACCCTGTGCAACCAAGTGTTAATGCCAGCATTAACACCAGCGTGACGCATTGAAACAAGGCTCTAGATGTAAGCACTATGGAAGCTACCACCAGACGTCATACATGAATAAGCAATAACCACTGACCAAGGACTAAAGACCGTAAAAGGCTAATGGACAGAAGGGAAGGTGGAGAAGACTGACAGCAGGACCACCCCATCCTGATGGGCACTTGGTAGATATGCTCCAGGGATGCTGAGACCGCTGCGTTCCACAGACACCACACGCGGAGCACTTGTTTGCCCTCTGCACTGTGGTAAGTGCGAAGGTGGTGCTGAGCTGAGCTGTGTGGCCAGGGAACACGACCGGGCTCACAGGGGCTGCCTTGGCATCAAGTGCTGGTTTGTAACCCGAATAAAGCCACTCGATTGAGGGGAACTTAGTTACCCCTCAGTCTCCAACACTGTTTAAAAAATGTTTATAGTCTCAGAATGAAGGTCAACAGCCCGGCAGCTTTGCTTCTTTAATACTGCATGGACTGCGCTGACCCTGACTGTGCAGCAGACAGAACTTTCCACGGGGATTTCACGCCCCTGGGAGAAGCACATATTATTATCCCTTCCTGTAACATACACAATTTGCATGTGTGTATACATCTGTTGTATTTACACATACACAGATACAAATATATCTAATTATACATACACATATTTTTTCAAAACAAGCTAGTTTACTGACAACACTTGCCTTCTGGTGGAAAAGCTGAGAGAACAAACACATGACAGATGCCTGTCACACTGTGCGAAGTGCCAGCAGAAAATGCTCGTATACTATGGCAATACAAGCAGTAAAGATCTCTGAGCAGCAGTCCCCGAGCTCAGGCTCCAGGGTGTGAAGGAATTAGAACCTAAAAATCCAACGCCACCTAGCATAGGACAGGATGGGATGGGACGGCATGGGATGGAATGGGACAGGACAGGACAGGATGGGATAGCCCACAACAGCATATGTTCAATATAGGTTAGCAAATGTTGGCTCACACATGTGATGCACCTCAAAGCAGGTGTTTTCTGAGGGAAAGGACCGTATGTTCTGGAAACGTAAAATCCTCCCTCAGGGAACATGAAGCCTCTGTGTATCTTGTTCACAGTGTGGGAAAAAGGTGCACAGGTCCCGTTGGGTCAGTGTGATGGGCTGAGCCCCACCACCTAGACTAGGGTGCCATGAACACTCACAAGACTGGCGCAAAGTCACGAGGTTTCATTTGGGTTTCATGTCATGTTTCTGAAAGCTGTTTCCTGCCCGTCCAACTCCCTGGGGAAATCCCTTGAAGACGGTCTGCGCATGGGCACATATGTGCACACTTTTTTGCATCGTCTCTGCCTAGAACCCGGCCGGCAGGACTGCGGGGCTGGCAGTGATGCCCACAGGAGTTGTGTCCAGCAGGTGTGTCCTGCTCCTGCTCATCTCACTCTCCCGCAGCTCCCTTCCACGCTCCCTCTTTCAGTGCCGTGCCAATGACCTGACCACCCAGGCAGGAACAGGTACAGCCTTTTCCTCTTGTGGCAACCAGAGCATGAGTCTGCTTCCTAGCGCTGGAGTATCAAGAGTGGGGGGTATGGATGGCAGCCCATGTGCCAGTCTGCCTCTGGGCACCTTCTCTGTCTCCCATGTCCAGCTGAACCAGGGCTCTTGATCCACCAGGAGTTCCTCACATGACCAGAAGACTAATAAAAAAAGCAAAGAAGGAAAGAGTGGAACATCACAGGACTGGTGCACATGGGAATCTGTAAGAGTGATCAGGCTGGGGGCACAGCTGGTGCCAAATGTCCATAACTCCAGGAGTCAAACAAAAAAAGAAGAAATGACACTAATTTAAAATATTAATTAAAACCCCAAGAATATTTGCATCTTCTGCTTGCTGTTTGCAAGCTGTTTGCTTGCTTTCTGAACCTTTAGGACATGCTCAGATCATAGTTTTGAACAAACCTCTTGGGTTAGGAATGTCCCTCTTGAATGCAAACTGAAATTTCTCGCCTCACTGATGCTCTCTGGAACCCGAAGCTTTGACCCGCCTGTCCCCAAGCCAGTCTCTGTCCCTTGGGAAAGAGCTGGCAGCACGTAATGGCATAGGATCCTGCAGCCAAACACCCGTGGTGTTCCCCACTGGAGCTCTGCTTTGGGCACGCAGGGAAACGTGCCTTCCTCTGGGCATCTTCCCCAGAGCCTGCCTCTGCCGTTCCGATTAATTAGAGACACTGCGTGCCAGCAGGATCGGGATCTGATGCCTGCGCTTTTTAGAAGAATAAATTACAAACTGTTCCAATAGACTTCTACATAAAATAGGTCTAAATGAACATCCACACCAAACTCGTCACATTCTCAAGAAAATGGTCTCCATTAAGAAAAAAACTGGACAATTTATTTCTGTCTGTTCAAATGTGATCACAATTACATTGTGTAAAACCACTCCTTTGATTTCACTAGCAACAGATTTACTTTAAAGCCAAATATTCCCCCGCAGTGGCAGTAACCCAGCATGGTAGAGCAAGAAACCCTCAGTTTGTACCTGACCACAAATTGACTTCAGTGGGAACAGATGGATCTTCAGCTTTTGAAAAAAAAAATCCAGTTACTCATTTTGGTGCCTGGTTATGGATTTAAAAGGCTAACTACAATCCCTTCTGACCATGCTGTCTTTTATGGTTTACCAGAAGAGCTTAAATTCCACTAATTGTAAAGTAATGATTTATATAAGTGGGTTTTCCTCTCTCTCTTTTCTTTTAAAATCACATAAAACTTGATGTTTTAAGTTATTTGAGACTGTTTGTACATTATAGAATAATTTTCCATACTGATCTCAGGAAAATGTAAACACATCACTGCAGCCTCATTTGGCACTTTGCATATCCTGACTTAAAGTGACATAATAGAAGTCACATAAGGTATACTAAAATGATAAAATCAGATTTTTGTTTCACATTGTAGCCTCTATGCATGCATTTGTGGCTACTACATCAAAATGTCAGGCCAAACATTTAATAAAATTACCAAGATATTTCACTTAAGCAGAGCTGTCTTTCAATTAGAGAAGTTGAAACAATCGCATTCAGACTCTAGTTTAAAGTACAATTTCAAAGTTCAAGGGGGTTAATCCATCTCATTAAAATGCATTATTTAGAAAATTCAGACCTAGATCTGTGTTAGGATCAAATGGCCCTTTTTCAAAAACAGTTCTAGTACTTTAATCTGAGCCCTTCATAACTAAAATATTTTCATTTCCTTTTTTTCCCAGTTATTTTTTAAGTTTCCTCCAAAGTTATACTCACAGAGACGTTTCTTCTTAGATCATTTGCTAGAGGGAAATAGACAATTAATGTGCCTCCAACAGAGACTGCAACAAATCATCCCCATTTTTTTGTTGCTTATGAAGATTACTCTGGTATACCACTTATTCATTAGTTATTTTTGTATTCAGCTTGATTTACAGTAGTATTTTGAGGTACTTATTATAGTGGGCATGCACTGTCTGAACACAGAATCCCGCCACCTCACACCACAAAGATGTACTTCAGGAGATCCTCGGAGTAACCTGTTTGTGGAAGTGCAACCTTAGTGAGGTTAAAATTACTAATTTGATGATCATTCTGCTTTGCAAAGTAAAAAAAGCATCAGCTGTGGCAGGGATAAACCATTTATTTTATTGATAATGAAGTGTTTTTCATGAAAAACAATGCCTATCATGCAGGCATCAAAGCAAAGGCAGGTGTTAAAAATAGTTATGCTGAAAGGTTTTCAGGATTTAAACAATTAAAATATCACATCTGAGGCACGGTATTGCTTTCATGCCTTGCATGAAAATCCATGGGGCCAAGAGTGAAATGGAAACCAGTCGGTTGTATCCATTAGGAAACAGAGCATCAAACACACCAGGGCCAGCTCATCTTTAAATGTTTAATACAGTTCTGGTTCACTACCTCACTCCCGGCCTCGCCAGCTCCCAGGACACGCTGCGTCCTGCCCTCCCACTCCGAGGGCCCTTAGAAATGGAGCCTCTCACCAGTGTCGCTTGTCTCACATCAAGGCAAAGTGCTAAGTAACCTGGAGGATGACTCTGGGTCTGCCCACACCAGTCAGGTACGGTAAAGCAGCACTGGAAAATGGCACAGGGTTAACCTACCTGGCGTGCTTCTTCCTCATGGAGTCGCCAACTTTTGTGTTTGTAGCTCACTAGCTAACCCTGTCTCTTCCCCTGTGTCAGTCACAATGGCTGATCTGCAGAGTACTTTGTATTTTCACACTGCCATCCTTGCCTCCCCTCGCCTGCGTTCTCACAGGTACAAAATGCTGGTTCCCACCAGAGGAAGAAAGGAGAGAAACAGCAGGACCACCGTAATTGCTGCCAGCTGGGGGAATTCCCTGAGAGCAGGGGGAAACAGCAAGGTCAGATGAACTGGGTGAAGTAAAGGAGGCTGACCTGCCTGCAAGAGGTTCTTCCTCCAGTCCGGGTGGGGTTGTTCACAAGATCCTGCCCGACTTTGGGCTGGGATCGGGTGCTGGATCCCTCCTCTGGCCTCCCTGGGGTGGGCAAAGGAGTGTCTCATCTGTCAGACAAGCAGCAACGGAGCAGCAGGAGGACATGGTGTTGCTTCTGATTCAGAGCTTGGAAAAACAAGCTGTGAAGCACGGAGGAGCAGACAGCTTCTCAGCGGTCACTCTTGAGGTTTTGTGACAGCTCCAGCAGCTGCCAGGAGCCCGTCCACACCGGGGACTTATTGCAGGGGGCTGTCTGGGTACTTGAGCACCCACGAGGCAGCCTCTGCGTCTGAAGAGGTTACGGCATAAAGAGTGTGAAAGGGGAAAAAAGAAAAAGTGGCAGAGCCCTGCCCGGAGGTAGCAATGGAGCAGGAGCCAAACCTGGGCAAGGCAAATACCTGTCTGTTGTCTCCTCGCTTAAGCCCTCGTACCCCTCCAAATCCATACCATGCTGAGTAAATATCCATCTTCCCAGCAAAACCTGGATTTATGCTTAATATTTGGTTCTGTCCCAACCCTGCAAGAGCATCAGAGGAGTATGCATGAGTGGCACCTGAAACCTGTGACCTCTATGAGCAAGGAATGCATACAGCCAGCTAATGAGCACAGCACCTAGACTTTAATGGAGGAAATACTGTCAGTGATAAAAAGAAATTATCTTTAGCATCCCTGGTGCAGAAGTGATCCAGCCCAGCCCTCAGATACATCAGTAAAGACCCACATAGGTCCCCCAGCCCCACTTTAGTGCCAGCTCAATGAATGTGAACAGCATTCCTAAATAAATAACAGCAGCTGTTCCCGGGCTGCCTGTGCTCTTACCCTGCATCTCCCGATGGGTTCTAGGGGTGTTCCCAAGCACAGGCACAGGCAGCAAAGCAGCAGCAAGGGACCTTATCCCAGTCTCTTCCCTGGGGCAGTAAAGACAGAGACATCCAGGCAAAACCATGGCTGATGACCATCCTGCGGCAATCTCTGCTGCTACCAGATTTTGATCTGACCTATAAGCAATACGTGTTCTTCCACTGTTGCCGTTCACTACCTGCATTGCAATGTGTTTACAATAGGAAAGATATGAAAAGTTTTAATACTGCAGCTTGGAAAATGTTATTATAATAATCAGTCTCTAGGGCTCTAGGGTCTAGGGCAGGTGCTACCTGCTCCTCTGCAGAAGGTGTCATGTTGGGATGTGAGGACCACAGCCTGCCAGATGGCGCTGGCGTGTGCTCAGAAGAGCAAGCTCCTTCCCAGCCGCTACGCTGGATCCACACCTCCCTGTCAGAAATTTCCTGAGGACTAGCTGGTTTTGCCAAAGAAATCTTACCTGCTTGGGATGGGAGCAGAGGTAGCCCAGGGGTTTGTTTGTAGCTTGTTAGTTAAGGGGATATGATCAGCTTGCTTCTAAAAATGTGGCCACCTGAGAAGTTTTGGCACGCTGCTATAACACTGCCCGGGCCTGATGCAGGAGAACAAGTACTTTGATTTCAGTGTTTGCTTCTTTTGAAGACTATTCCATCTCAATAATCATTAAAGCATTTGTACAAGTCCCACTGACTTCAAAGAAATGTATCTGCAGGTTTCAGTTTAAGTGCTGTACCAATACATACAGCCTAAGTCATACAATGTGGCTTTATTCCTTAAAAAGAATGCTGATATTTGAAATGACTCATATAATTAATTTTCTGTCCTTGAGCTTAAAAACAGAAATATTCTAATGTACATTTTGTGTCTTAATGCTTTGTTTGTACCTGTCTCAAATAAATCTTTTTGATTCTATTTTCTTTCTTTTTGTAATCAGGACTGGATTTCCAAGAATCATTGAAATCTTTCCCTTGGTTCCACTTACCAAATACTACTTGATCACAAACTATAGCTGTTTTTTGTCAAAAATTACAACTGTGCAGTGTCAACCATTCTACCAGCGCTAATGTGGCAGTGGCCTATTAAATGTCTGAAGATCCTGAACATGGTTATGCTGCAATATTTAGTATTGCTCTTTTATTACTTGTCATTAGCTTATTACCTCAGAAGCATGAAAATCCACAACAAGTGTAGTTATGTAGGGTTTGGCCTATGAGCTACAAGTTTTAAGTTACAGTTGCTTGATATTGTGCATGGGGATGAATACTGGATGTTTGCACTGGATGTCCACCCCTGGTCACCTCCAGTTGCAGGGGATGGAACTCTATGGTCCCAATGGCTTCTCTCAGCCTCTGTAACCTTAAATATTTCAAACCTACTTCATGTAGTCCCAATCAGGAACAGTGTAATTTACAAAGACATTGCAACCTATCAATCTGAGGATCGTCTTCTAGTGGACAATTAATGCTTCTCCCATCAATCCATCAATAGTCACTACACAGATGAGTTCTTCAGATGTTCAAGAAGGGTTTTGCAGCTTGTCATCTGCAGACCCTGAACACAGGGATTTCTAAAATATATTGAAGAGGCCTATGAAAGCTGACCAAGAAAAGCATGTTCACGTATGTTATCTAGCAACCCACACCTGCAAAACATCTAAAAGGATCCACAGTTCCACTGGGAAATTTTTGAGGTCTCTAAATTGAAAAGCAGCAAAGACACAAAACTTTAAACAAAGGATAACTCTTAAAATGAGAATAAAACCATATTCTCTTGCATTTCAGTCCTTTTCTCCTTAAGTCACAGAATACTGTTCACAGGAGTATATTCAGTAGTTAAACCTGAGACTGCAGAGAAATCAGCTTCTAGGGCTACATGCATCTTGATTTAACCAGATAAGTCCTGTTCTTTCTTTTTCTAGAATTTTGCCCACAGATGGGCCAAGTGGAATGCTTGAGATTTCTAAATGCCTTGACAACCTGGGCGTGCCCATGCAAATATACTCTGGCCCAGGGACACAGGCACACTCCGTCTGACAGTAGCTGGACGCACCGGTGGAACTGGGTACGCACAGATCAAACAATGCAGGGTGGCACCTGCTCCGCAGGCAGACACCTCTCCGATGCACGGGATTTACTGTAACTTCTGGGCGTCTTAGGCTAAAGCGCACATGCCACACTGTAGGTGTGTTGAGCAGGAAAGCCTGGGCAGAAACATGAGAGTTCTGGTTCAGAACACTGAATATGCCTAAAAAATATTGTAGGGAAGGAAATGCATTCAATTGGAAGTATAATTTAATTCTGTTTTTGCCTTAAAGAGCGCTACAATATCATTGTTTATTCTAGATACTTTCCATATTAATCGATAACGTTGCAGCTAAAGGCAGTAACTTAACAATTAAATACGCCTTAACAGGGGTATGAAGAATTCTTAACAGAGGTATAACGCACACATACCATGGTGTATTATATCATAACATACCAAAGGAGCTCCAACAACAAATTACCACCCAGTGGCCATAAAGTAACTCAGACATCATGCAAAAAAAACCCCTTTTCCTCCTATTAGGAGGGAAAAGCCCATGGCGAGATTTTTCATTTTTAATTCTACATGCTTACCACTAGTCTTTACTAAAGATGCTCACTTGATCAAGAGACTATGTATCATATCCCGGATCTTAGGATACTCCAGTCCTCACGTACATGCTGATTATGACCATACAGCAGCAAGCAGTTAAAAAATGTATTCGCTGGAAACCGTGTATAAGTCAAACCAAGTGCTTGGCTCCCTCTGCACTGTCATGCTTCTGAAGCTGCTGACTTAGTAGTTAGTTTATAATAATTTGGTTTATATTTGTTCTGTTTGCAGTTGCTGTTTAAGCTAGTTGTGTCCTTCCCTGCGCAGACTAGCGTGAGGGAAACAAAGAAAGAGTTTTCTTACAAACCTTACGAACTCTACAGCCACTCTTCTTTGTGTGAACTAAGCTATCTATCTCATGAACACTGATGCCTAAAACACCTGTGAACCCTGGATTCATCTCAAAGGCACTGCATGTATGGAGGCTACTCTCACTCCAGCCTCCAGTCCACTAAAAAATGCAGAAGACTACAATTGCCAACACCCTCTGCCATCTCTAATTACTGCCCCGAACAGCAAAGGTCGGCACATTACACCTGATCAGCCCAGGAGGCTAGGACCTTGCCTGTAGGCTGGAACGAAAGAAGGTTTCGAGCCAATCTGAAAGGGATGGGGTAACATCAAGTGACCTCAGAGCACTTTGCAGAGAAAGCAATCCCATCAGATGAGAACACAAAAAGGTGTCAAGGGCCTGGGAAAACAGGTCTGTGCACCAGTGAGGTGTTTGGCCTGTCCCTAGGAGCGGGACATGATCTCACAACCCTACTAACCCCTGCTGCAAGCGGCATATGGGAGACCCGACCTCTCTGGAGTGAGACCAATGCACACCTCGGGGCACGACGGCTGCTCCCCACCCAGCCTGCGCGGGGAATCACTTCTGGGGAGAGCGGGGCACCCCTCTGTGAATCCACGCAGCACCCAGTCCTGCCCAGTGCCCACACACTGCCTATGCTGACGAGCCAACGTGGGCAGTGACGGCCCTTCCACGGCTTTGTAAGCTGCCTCCTGCAAAGGCAGCTGACCAAGAGTATCCACAGGGATATTAATACACAGGTCCACCAGCAGATGAGCCAGGGAGCTGCAAGCACCCTGCATGCTCGCGGCACACTGCCCTCTGCTTGTAAGAGAAACCTCGAAGCGGAGAGGGAAGTCTACATGGTGTAGAGGTCACTCCTTTTGCGTACGTCTTTTGTGTGTTGAAGGGTGCATGCCACCAAATGGTAAGCAGAGAGAAACAAATATGTCAAAGACACTGGTGGTGGTGACTCGAGCAAAGTGCTGCTGTGCAGCCGTGTGCCCGAATGGGATCAGCCTCGTGTGCTCTGTGTTTGCAGACTGCTCTCCAGACACCACACACTTCTAAATCAACTAAAAACGGTGTAAAAGCGGATCAAAGTATTGCACTGGTCTCTTACAGCCGCCTTTCTGCAAGTGTCCCTTGACTCATCCCTCTTGGCAACGTAGCAGAGAGAAGAGTTTCTGACTTTTAGGCACGGGTGCTGCGTAAACCGCTGCCTTGCAAAGACCACAGGAACTCCCTGGGTTTTCTCCAATTTCTGTTGTGAAGAACAGCACTGCTTACTTTCCCCTTGCAGCCAGGCCCATCTATTTGTGATCCGCAGGGTTAAGAGACGGAGACCAAACTATCAGCCCTTTCTCAAATGACTCTCCTGGGCAATAACCTGCGACCCAGCTCTGCTTGGCAAAGCCTATGTCTGTACCCTGGAAACAGAGGTTTCTGGAAGAGGCTGTCTATTGATACTATCATAGCTCAGGTAAAACCCAGGTTATCTTTCTTCCCACTTCTTGTTTACCAAATCCACAGCAAAAAAAGAGGCAACAATGAGAAGTTTTGTACACCAGCAACAGGCAAGACCATTATTGCTGCCTGTTCCCTTGAGCTGCTGAGGAGAAACCAGCTCCCCAGGAAAACACGTTCCCAGAAGTAAGATTCAAGATAAAAGCAGGAATCATACAAATATGATCACCCTGGAGAGATGGAGCATTAATAGTTTCCCACCTAGCAGTTTCTGATGGAGGTACAAACTGACTGGCACCACTTTCCCCCTAATGCTCTTCTTGCGACTGGTGCTGCGGCAAGCCTGCAGCCTGAAAGGCTGATCACTGCCTTTTGCAGGACAGTACCTATCCATGACAGTTCGCCACGGAGAAGAAGATGACGGCGTGTGACGGCCCTGCAACCCTTGCAGGCTGGAGCCCTGGGAGGAAGGACATTTGGCCGACGTCCCTGCATGGAGGGGCTGAAAGGATGTCAGGGGCTGCTGGTCGGCGAGAGGCAGGAGCCCAGGCCGGGACGCGCGGAGGCGGCAGCCTAGGCAAGATTCCAGCAGGGGGGAAACACAAGCAAGAAAAGGAAAGAGAGAAGACTAAATGGGGGAGGACATAGATGTGTGCGCAAAAGAGGAGATGGCTGCTGGGGAGGGGATGAAAGCGGAATCACGGCACACAATTCCCCACTCGCTGTCTCCACACTGCGTTAGTCCGGCTGCTCCCGGAGAAACCAGAGCGGGGCTGCCCGTGGCTGGAGCTGCAGCAGGCGCAGGGAAAGGACATGCCTCCAGATAAGGAGATAAAAATGAATCCCAATTACTGGATACTGTCTGCGTCCTGCAGTGACCTAAACAGGGAGGGCTGGGCAAGGGCAAAGGGAGCAACCTCCAACCTGCATCTGTGCCTTTGCTAAGTGAACATCTTCACAGTTCACGGGAGTATTTCGGCACTTCTTACTGAGTCATATTAACTCTCACTTTAAAAAGCCACCTGAGTTAGTGTAACACTCACAAACCACTGTGAAAATCCTGGATCTGCTATTGTAGGAGACCTATTATTAGCAAGGCATTATTATTATCTGTCATTTGGATTCTAAGCTGTCTTACTGTGAGCTGGTTCATGTGGATTGCTCTGCATCAAGCTCCCAACCCTGCCACCGCTACTCTTCTGTAAATTTCCACACTGACACACTAATTTCGGGATCACGATCCAAGTACGATATAATGAAACACAGCAGCACTCCAGGATGTGTACAGTGCCTCCCACCATGGAGCCCAATCTCCATCAGGACTCGCTCCCACTACAGACAGTGAATAATTGCATTGGCAGGTCTGAGCAGGGAGAGGAGGCTGAAGCGGTGGGGAAGCACTTTCAGTGCCTGTATGTACCTGATGCTCCTCTCGGCTCCTCTCCACACAAATAACTTTCCCATCTCTCCAGGTTTTTCAACCAAAGGGATCTTACGACGGCCAGGAAGGTAGGGCTGGAGGTGGGGAGAGAGGTGGGGCATTGCCACCACCATTGCCAACCCCAAGCTTTGGAGGATGACTTGGTTTGGAGCTGCTGGAGCCAGACCAGAACCAGTGACCCTGCCTGGGGGAGAGGTGGGGGCAGAAAGTGTGTGGGGTCCTTTCCTCACCCTGATGCCTGAGCAAAGGGGGGCAGGTTTAGCAAGACAGACAGTAGTGGCTACAAAGGGGAATGTTTCTTACAGTCACTGTGCACAGCATAGGGAGGCAGCAGGCTGATGGGGGAGAGATCATCTTCAGGCCCCTCTACCACTGAAGGGGGCCCCTTGGGAGGCGTCTTACCGGTGGGCAGGGGCGAGGTGGAGACCGTGTTGAGCAGCACCACGCAGACAGCCACAACATCCCATAACTTCATCTTAGATCTCCTTCCAACACGGGCCCCTGGCAGAGAGGAGAGGCAGGGTTAGCTCCCAGCTGCTGCCGCTCGCTCTCCCAGTCCTATCCCCTCCTTGCCAGCCCTGAGATGAAACTGGGGCAGCCTCGCACCCCAGATCAGCCTGGCCCATCCTGGCCAGGCCTGGGGACAGAGCAGTAGGAAACAACCTGTGCCCAGCTCAGCCTCCCACCCTGTCACCTCCCAGAGTGCGGGCGGTGGGCTCTCCCCGGCCAGCGGTGAGGGAGAGGGCGGTGCAGGATGGCCTCCAGCCCCTCTCTGCCCAAGCGAGCTGCTTTGAGGGATGTGGGCAGGCAGGTCCCGGGAGCCTACGCCCATGGACCTGTCCCTGTGCTGGCAGACAGGTCACCTTGTGCCTGTCCTCCTCCAGCACCCGGGCGGTGCCACGGCACCTGTCCCCGGCTGGGCCAGGGCAAACCAGGCTGATCTGGGGTGCTGGTCTGCGCAGATTTGTTGTGCTAGAGGCAAACCTTCCTTTCCCTTTCCTTCTCTTCTCCTTCCCCTCTCGTCTCCTTTTTCCTTTCCCTTTTTCTCTTTCCTTACCCCTTTCCTCTTTTTTCCCCCCTTTCCCCTTTCCTGTCCCCTCCCCAGTCCTCTTTCTCCTTCCTTTGCCTCTTTTTCTTTCCATTTTTCTCTGTTTTCCTCTTTCCTCCTTCCCTTCCTCTTCATTTGTCACCTTTTCCCGATCTTCTTCCTTTTTCCCTTCCTTTCTCCTTTCCCTTTCTTCTTTCCTTTTCCCTTTCTCTGTTTCCCTTTCCCTTTGTTTTAATGTTTCCTTTTTCCTTCCCTTTTCTGTTCCGCCTCTCCTTTTCCCTTTCCTCTTTGTTTCTACCTCACTTTCATTTTCCTCTCCTTTTCCCTTCCCTTTCCTTCTCTTTTCGCCCGTTCTTGTTTCCCTCCTCATTTCCCTCTCCACCTTTCCTTTCCTCCTCTACTTTTCCTTTTCTTTCTTTTCCCTTCTCCTTTCCCTTTCCTTCTCCCTTATCTCCTTTCCCTTCTCTCCTCCCTTTCCCTTCCCTTTCCCCTTTTCTCCTCTCCTCCTCGCTCCCCGATCGCCCCGCCCGCAGACAGCCACGACACGCACCCGATGCCCGCCGCCGCCGCCGGGGGATCACAGCTGCCCCCAGCCCGGTTCGCCCAGTGCCGGACGGGGGCCCAGGGCAGTGCCCGGCCCGAGGGGGTGCAGCCCCACCGGGGGGGATCCTCGGCGGGGCTCGGTGCGCGCCCGCCGCCCGCTGCGCGCTTTCCCCGCCGGCCGCTGCCCTCGAACCTCGCCGGGTCCGGGGGGCTGCGGGGCGGCCCTGTGCCCCCCGGGGGAGGGTG